>JAQSVH010000009.1:7466952-7477268 GCA_029448705.1 Adansonia digitata
TTTTCATGGTAACATAACTAAAACCAACAACTAAATAATGGTTATAATCAAAAGAATAGCTTCGGAAGGTCTCTTTATCTTAACTGTCTCGACCCAATATTTGACCGCATTCAGGAAGAAAGTTTATCATGAGATTGAGAAAGTATGACTTTATAAGGCTTTCAAATTTCTTCCCCAAAACCAACAAACCTCAGCTCAGACAAGCCCTAGCCAACTTCCAAATTCTAATGTATGCCAATCAATAAAAAGCTCCCCCCACCCCCAAAAAAAACCCAAACAAGTTTCACTAATTATAAATAGAATTTCCCAATGTGTGGGTGTTTTTGATAAATTTAAAAAAGAAAAAAAGTGCTTTAAAAGGGAAAAGAAAGTTACCTGATTAGAATGTGAATAATTTTTTATAAGTATTTCCCCCCCTTAAAAAAAATATTTTTATAGAAACAGTAATTTGACATATATATCCCTAAATTTTATTTTTGTTATTGTTAGAATATATGGTTTTAAGTAAATTCAGCAACAGTATTGGTGTCAAATACAGATATTAAATAATTTAAATCATATTTGTCAACACATTCAAACATTGTTGACACACAAAGCAACGAATAGCAGACACAAGCGACTCATTTCATACTAAGAAATCATATCTATTTACCTCTTTGAGATCAACCCATTCCCAAGTCTCATTTGCTGTATTTATATCATAAACCAGAGCATGGCGCCCCTGTAAAAGAACAATAAAATACACTGATGATGGCTTAGCAATAATAATACAGAATTATTAAAAATAGTTCTAAAAGGCATTTTACAACTGTTAGCAGACACTTAAACCCTGAGGCATAAAGCACAATCCTTTTGAACAATGATTATGGGTGCCGTAATATCTAATAAAAGAAATCCTAAGATACAGAGAATTGAAAAGAAAAATTGATACTTTGTCCCAGCTCAAAATATTGACAGGTTGCAGATAGATTAGCAAACCAGAGACAAATAAAATAATTGCAATATTGGGAAATATAAAGGAGTTGTATAAATCTTTTGATTTACAAGCCAAGTAACGGCTGGCATAAACAGGTCCAGAGAGTGCAGCTCTGGGTAACCCTTAGGTTTGATGCATATGCTTTTAATGTTACGTATTTGTAAAACTTTCATTATCACCTAGAAGCCTTGAACATACCTCAGAGGGATTGTAATCAGTGATTACAGCCTCATAGAAATGATTATCTTCAGGCCATCTTGTCCACACTTTCCTTCCAATTAAGGAATCAAAAGTTGCTCCTTCAGTAGGTCCTTTTGCCGAAAGGCCAGCAACCGAGCCACGGTTATTGAATTGCCTATTCCCAGCAGAGACTGCAGCAGGATAGCGCATAGCCTTTGCCGAGGATAAGCCAGGCAATGACTGACCCTGTTGGAGAAAAATATTGAGAACAACAAAGCAGGCCCGATGGAGGTCAATGTGCTCTTTTGCATTTCTATAGTGAAAATAAGATCATCGCTTCAATCATTTGGTCCTGGTTTCTAAAGCAGCTTGCTAGGTAGCATCCAAAGAAGAAAGCTTAATGTACAGAAGTACTAATAGGAGAGTTTTTAAAATCTATTCTTGCACCCTATTTTGCCAGGACTAGGGAGTGAATGTCAGATAGGGGCATGTATCCAACACAGGTATGCTCAATTTTTTCTAAGTTTTTCTATATATTTGAAGGATCAAATCCCTATACCCATGCCCAAATATGTGCCTTACACGAGTGTTAAACAGAAGTACTTCAAGGAAAATGAAGAGCCAGAGTAACATAGGTTGCACCAGCAATGTTGAGAGATTTACCGACTGAGATGTCTTCTGTTTCTTGCGGGATGCTGAAACGGTTGGACTAGGTAAAAGACTGTGGACAGGATGAGAGGCACTAAGTCTTGCAGACTGGTTCCCACCAGCTTGTCTCCAATCCCTGAGAGCATTGCCCGTTTATAACCCATTAAACAGAATAAGATATGAAAACCCAATTGAATCAATTACTGCTACCTAAAGTAAGACTAATTCGTAAAGCATCCAAACCTTATCCTTCTGATAATATCATCAGCATTAACCTTGGTCAGAAGCTCTCTATGCTCATCATCTGACACCCTTAGTTCTTTCCTAAGTTCTGTTATCAAGCCTTCCTTTTCCTGAAGATGCCAGCGTATGCCGAAGCATGCAAACCCGATCAACGAGAAATAAATAAGAAAGCTTAATAAAACCAAATAGTGCAAACAAAGCAAAGTAAATACCCAAGTAATGGCATCGGATTGAGCTTTAAAAGCACGCAGAACAGAACAGTAAGCTTCTTGCTCAAGTAGATGTATTTGGGCCTCCATGTCAGAATGCATCAACGAATACGGAGCAGAACCAACAATAGATCTACCATCTCCAGCAATATTACCCCTTATTGAAACAATAGTTGGATGTGATGGAGGTAGATCATCATCAGTACCTGTAGTTATTTTTCAGATAAAAACATGAATGACCATGCTGAATAGAGCATCCAAGGGCTATAACTAGTTTTCCAATGCTCTTGCTTGAAAGGTCTCCTAGTATTAATCTCTTTGATAGCTAACAAATTTATTAGGGGAAAAGAACAGTTATATGGAAGCGCAATCTAACAAATACACCCAAAAAAAAAAAAAAGGGAAATAATTGGATCTATCATGAATCTTGTATAACATCATAAAATTTAATCAATTTGCAGAGAAACACATAAGTTTACTGTGTTTGCATGTCAGAGAGTACACAGTTAAGGGGAATAGAAACGATATGATTAAATTAAGAAACAATGTGAACATAATGTGATGACTATACCTGGCCTGGTAGGCAACCAGAGTCAATGCTCAACATTGCAAAGCTAAGTGGACAATTCAAACAATCAGAGGAAAATTCTTTGAAACAATTATAACAAAATAACATGGTTTATAAACCTTAGCTGGCGCTTGCATTCTTCACACAACAATAGGTATCTGTTTATTCTCAAGTATCAAGTAACCAAAATCTCGCAAATTATGAATAAATAATTTAAAGAAAAAAGAAAAGAGATTTGTTTTTTCAAGGAGAAAATAGTTCCCTTTTTGATTATGGATTTCTCTATATTTGAATCCCAGTTAGAATTCAAAGAAAAACATGCATATAGAACCTAAAAGTTGAAAATAAACAATACCCAGAAAGTAAAAGCACACAACAGCATCGCCCTAATCAAATTTATCAAAAATTCCAAATGATCCCAATTAAACCCTAAACCCTCATTTCTCATCCCCCCCCCACCCCAAAAAAAGGCAAAAATCAATGCACCCATTAGCCAATTTCGATATACCAAAAAAAAAAAAATTCCCACAACCCTGAAAAGAAAAGAAAAAGCCCAGGAAAAAGAAATTCAGAGAGACCAATATTGTTTAATACAACAATATGACATTAATAAATGCAACATACCACTACTATCGCAAACTTCATAGTCCATACCAAGAAAAGAAAAAAACGAAGCAGGAAAGGATCTTTTCTTCAACACCACCAACAAAAAAAAAAAAAAAACCCTAACAAGAAGTTGCAGAGACAGAGAGAGATTGAAGGAAGAAGCAGCAGACGATAGCTCCAATGCAATCCAATGCAAAGCCAACTTAAAGTACAAAGATTTAGCGAGAAAGCTGGAACCTTTTTCTTTGTTCTTTCGAAAGAGATTTGATTGGTTTTTATAGGGAGAGAAAAGGTGATGGAGATCGGTTAACGCAGGGAAGAGAGGAGGGAGGGACTTTTGGACTTGAAAAAAAAAAAAGAAAAAATTGGAACTTCACTTACGGCATTTCAAATAGATTTATTTGCTGTCCTGTTTTGCTTGTTTTTTTTTTTTTTTTAAGTTCTGGTCCAGTTCGGACAAGTTCTTATTTCTGGTCCAAAATCTTTGTATCAGTGATTATTCAGTTTATTGTTGTCTTTGGGATTTTATTATCCGCTTAAATCTGTTAGGCATTATCATGTTTTAGGCCTTTTGGGCTTTAATTCCTTTCTTTTCTTTTCCTTTCTTATTTATTTATTTTGGGCTCTAAGACTTGAATAGACCCCCTTTCATATTTTAATTATAATTTGTGATTGTTACTATGTTAACCAGATTTTAACGCTCGGTGAATATTTTTTCTTTTTTTTTTCTTGCAAAATAAAATATTAAAATCTAAAAGTTTGGTAGTTTGTTTTTCAAATAAAAAAGCGAGAAAAGTTGTTTTAAATAAAAATATGGATAGTTTTTTAAATAAAAAGAAAAAACTATATGGTTAATTATTATTTTAAAAAAAAGACACAAATATTCTTAATTTTATATTTATTTCAAAAGGTTTTTTTGGTACATTATCTAATTAAATTGATATTATTTAATTTGTAATATCAACACCGTTATGAGTTTTTTTATTATTTTTCAATTGAATTAATGTCACTTGACTTGTGATACTAAATTCAGTTAAGAGTTCTATATTAGTCAAAATTGGATTAAGACACACGTGGGTGGTTAAAAAATATTTAATAAAAATTTATTTTTCTTAAAAAAAATTGATTAATGGTTAGTTTTATATATCTTATGGAAAAAAAATAAATAATTATCTCTAAACTTAAATCATTATTAATATATTTTTAATTTAGTATAGAGAGATAGAGACTAGAATTTGGCACACCCTTAAAAGTGGGTGAACATTTTCTCTTTTAAAAGCAAGACCTAATAAATTAAAAGGATTGTCTTTTTTAAAAAAAAAAAAAAAGTGAGATTTTTCTCAAGTAAAAGTTGGGTTTTTTTTTTTTCAAGTAAAAAGTGTTTTTTTAAAGTAAAAAAGAAAAATAGATGCTTAATTATTATTTAAAATAAAAATATCTTTAATTTTTATATTTATTTTAATAATTTTTTTAAATTCTTCAATTGAGTTGATTGATGATACCAAATTTAATCAACAACTTTAATAATATTATGGATTATAGATAAATATTATAGATATAGATAGTAGATGTTCCATTATTTTTTTCTTATTCTTTAAAAAAAATTGAAAAATTAGCTGTTTGAATTGGTTAAGTAAATTTATTCTTATTCTTTAAAAAAATTTTGAAAAAATAATTAGCTAGTTGAAATGATAAAGTCCAAAAATCTCTTTGGGAAAATATGGAAATTAATCTCTTAATCTCATAAAAAAAACCCATCATATGTTCCTAAATTTTTTAAAATAATTTTTAAATTTTTATAATATTTTTAAAAATTAATATTAAAAAGTGTATGAATTATTTTCTTATTTCAAATTAAAAATAATGGCAATAAGGAAACAAACCTCCAGCAGCAGCAGTACCCTAAACAATAAAGAAATGGCCACATGATATTGATGTAATTGCATAGGCATATAGATATCGTCAAACGGGTTCTATTGACAATATATATATATATATATATATATATATTCAGGTATACTTATCTATTTTATGATACTACAAAAAAAAAAATTAACTTTTACCGATATTTATAAGTGCCGGTAAAAGATGGTAAAATCGTCGTCATTAACATTGTCGACGGTTCTCCGACCGTCGACTAGGTGAGTGTCGATGAAAAGTTTCCGGCAATCCTGACCATCTTGTGTCAAGAACAAATTATCCCTATCAACCAGAGTTGAGGAAACATTACCAAGCAAAATATACACACAAAATTTAGCTTTTCTATTTCCGGTTGCCTATCCTTAATCTTTTGTTCCATAGTTATGCCTATCCTGCTTTTGAACTTCAAAGTTGAGTGTTTATAAATTGTTAAAACCCAGGGTGCATTTGAAGCAAGATTTTTAGTCATGAATTGATTGTATCAGTTCTGCAAACCAAAATAAAACATATAAACTAAATCATTCATTGTTTAAAATCATTCTTAGTCATCTGTCAGTCTCTCATTAACAAGCGGGTACGAGGACACATCTCCCGAGTAATCAACTGTGGGAACTAGTTGCCACAGTTTTGAGCTCGAAACAGAATCGCCAAGATCATCTATATCAGCTGTAGTTTCAGGTTCTATCCATAGAACTCCCTCTGCATTGCATATTATCTTCAGTCTACCATTTTCATCACTTCCCAACCTCCCAGCCATAGGGTAGAACAGCACAAGAGTCTTGCTTAAAGCCTCCTTAAGCATTTGGGGTTTAAAGAAATCAGACGAACCATTTGGTTTGTAGAAGTGCAACAAAATGACATGATATGTTGTTATCACCATGTCCAAATTCGAAATCCATTGCCTTTCTTTTGGCGTGTCTTGAGCAGGGCATATCATGCTCTATCCTTTCACAGCAATCTTCATTCTCTCCAATCACTGCAGTGATTAAAGAGAACCTCAAAACCTGATCTGATATAAGCTCTCTCAAGTCTCAAACTCTATTTTCCAGAAGAATTTCCACAAGATGAAACAGTATAGCCATTAAATCAAGCAGACAAATTTCCAAAAGAATGCACATACATTACTAAGTTCCTTCGCCCACGTTAATTCGTCCCGTACGATCAAAGTTGAGGCAGAACAAGGACTTCAGAAGAGTCCACGAAGACAATTCAATCAAGTATATCTAGTTCAAATTTGGGGAAGAATAAATTCACGCATAAAAAACACTGTCAAACTCAAAACCCCATATTCTTTGACCATAGTTTTCCACTTAAGCCTGTTGATGAGCAAGTCGCACTTGATCACTTCGAGACTGTTAAAAGAAACAACTGAAAATAAAATCAATGGAAAGCTTCGAATCATCCATGTGGCACTATATAAAATACATAAAGATCTAAAGGCCTAACCTGCAGTTCACCCAGAGTTGGAAGTCATTTTTTGCTTTTCATCATCACCATCAAACCTTAATAACAGGAATGTAACTATTTGTTCAAAAGGAAAAGAAAGGACCAAAGCAAAAAATTAAGAACAATAACCAAATATTATTAAAGCAAAGCAGAAAAAGTCTCCATTGTCCTCTTCAGATGAAGGCAGTGAGCTGCTAATGATGTGATGTGATCAAGTAGAAATTAATAACAAAAACATAGGAGAAAATTTTAACAAAATCAATGACATTTGTCAATGAAATCAAATCCAAGGTCGAAATGTATAATTTTTCATATGTCCATTATGTGTGAAATAATGACAAGTGTAGTGATACTGATACCATAATTTTGAATGATAAAATCAGTACCTACTTGAGAGACCACCTCTAATGATGAATTTTGTCTTCAACAAGATCACGTTCATTCCTCAACAACCTTAGTTGCTGCATGAAAGTGCAAGTGTTAGTTGCAAGGAAATAAAAAAAGTATGGTCGAACAGGATCACTCTTAAGAGCTCTCATACTTCAGTACTTCGACAACTTTTGTGCGTAATTCCCCTCAACACTTACTTGACAATTAGAAACACCAGAGAAAAAAAAAAATATACACACACACACGCACACACTACGTTAACAAATTGCCATCAGGAGAAAAGTAGGATGCATACTGCTCATTATAATATAAAATATCAGCTGAAATTTGCCCCCGATGAAGGGAGCAAGCAGTTATAATTGAATAAGTCCAACATAAGACAGACCGTAATAGTTGCGAGGAAGATTTGAGGCGGTGAATCATATTTTAGTGAATCATATTTCGAAGCTACGAAATTAAGAAAATCAAGAAAATGATTAGCTACGTTTCTTTTTTAAAATCAAATTTTTGTTGGGTTCATTAGAAAATCTACACTCAAAAGTCAAAAATTAAAGTGGAGAGAGTGATTTAGGAAAACTAACTAGTTAAAGAAACAATGGTGAAAGTGACGATTTTAGAAGCTAACTGTTATACCGTAAATGAGTGGGTCACTAAAATAACCTCTCTTATTTGTTTCGGTAGCAACCAAACTTTAACGGCACATTCAGTTTATTGTCAAAATATCTTGTCACCCAAGGCACACTCCAGATATGACATACCCTTCCGACAAATATTTCTCAAAGAACATCTCAGATTAGATATCTTTGAGCAACACATTTTGAATCTTGCTTCTTCTTTTAGGACTAGCCACCAACATGTATTGACAAATATGATTGAAAGACTATTAGTAAAAAAGGGCTACTTCTTTTTTCTTATTTTATTCCTATTCTCACGTTTCCTTTCTACAAAATCTTTTGAGCTAAC
Source organism: Adansonia digitata (assembly GCA_029448705.1). Classification (NCBI taxonomy): domain Eukaryota; kingdom Viridiplantae; phylum Streptophyta; class Magnoliopsida; order Malvales; family Malvaceae; genus Adansonia; species Adansonia digitata. Next base: position 7,475,102 of record JAQSVH010000009.1, read on the forward strand.
TTAGGTATCGGAGTATATCTCGGAGTCTCAACTTTAGCACACTCTAACCTTATTTTTTATATTTCAGGCCTTATTCCTATTAAACATTCGAAACATTCCAGTCTCAACTAAAAATCCATCAATAAGGTGGTCTACCGAGTCGGCTGTCCTGTCGTAGGTGTCAGAGGATAGCTTGGTCTTTTTAGGAACTAAAACTTGTCAAATGGTCAAAGATAAGTGGTTGTGCTCATTATCGAGCCACTCCCAATCATTTTCATGAGTGTGGTTGCAATTCATGATCTTTTGTTTGTGTCACAAATTCTTCTACACGATTTGCATCTAGGTGATTGTTTGTTCGATTTGTACGTCGAGGCTGCTGTGTTTGTTGAGCCAGTGTCGAACAAGAGCTTTCTTATCGAGTTCGGTTCTCAGGTTGACTCGACTAATTCAGACGATCAACTAGCTGTGGGGTTGGGCAATCAACTAGTTGTGGGTTTGGGCGATTAGCCTGAGAATACACCAACTGGGCGAGTTGTTGTTGAGATTGTTCTATGGGGCTAACTGGTTTGTTATTGCTTCGAACTGGGTTCGATATTGACTGTGACAGTCAGGTGGTAACATAGAAAATGAGAAGATCAGTGGGAACATGGAATATGTTGGTAGTGTGGTGTGGGCGTATAAGGGGTTAAATAGGCTTGCAGAGCTAAAGGTGGTTGCATAGTGATGATATTGGGAGATGTCGAATGGACATCATTGGGATTTATGTCTATAGCCGTTAGAGTAGGGATTACTGGGTTGTTAGGGTATGGTGGTTGGGTATTCGATATTTCTTGGGACAACAGGTTTTAATGGAGGAGTTGATTCTCATTGGTAAGAACATGCCCATGAGGTTTTGGTAGTAACTGAAAGTTGGCTGTAATAGCCACGGGCTCATGGACATGAGGGTTTGAGGGTCTAAAGCGAGATATCTATAGAGGGGAGTGGAAGCTTCAGGTGGTGTAAAGGCAGGCATTAGGTTGGAAATGGTGATGGAGGGCAACGGAATCATGGTTTTTTGTATCTAGTAAGGGAAATGTTGATGGGATGGTATTTCAGGTTGGTCAGCCATGGTTTTTATATCCATTCTCATAGACGATGTCAATTATTGATGGTCTTCTTAGTTGAGACTAGAATGATTCAAAATGTCTAGTAAGAATAAAACTTGAAACATAAAAAAAAAAAATCAAAAAGGCGTTAGAATTAAAAATGCAAGGTGCACTCCAATGCTTAAATCAATTAAAAAACTTTTGTAAAATGGAAACAAGAGAATGGAGAAGGGAAGAAAATAAGAAGAAGGAAAGTTCAGTTGGAGGATGTTTATTAAAAGCTTTGTAACCTTTTTTATAATTGGTGTGTGGTCCTAAATCAAAAAAATAAAATTTAAGATATGTTACTTAAAGATATTTAATTCGAGATATTTTTTCAGAGCTTATCATGTTTGGAGTACACTTTTGGCAACCAGATATTTTGAGGATCAGCTGAGCGCACCATTGAAATCTAATTGCTAGCGGGACAAACAGGCGAGGCCATTTGAGCGACCCCTCATTTATGGTATAACATTAACAATGAGAACGGGCAGAGCCGAGCCGATGATGAAGACAGTAAAAGCACAATGATGGAGATAAAAATGTTAGGCTTGGTTTTCCAATTAGGGGAAATCTGTTTAAAAAAAATAAAAGGTGATTTGGGACAGATTTATATTGATTTGAGGTACAGAAAAGAAGCAAATTTGGGGAAAATGGGAAAGCAAAAAGTAGGATCTCCTTCTTTCTATCCAAATCGAAGAGAAAATAAAGCAGGGTGAGAAATGGAACTGATTCTCAGTGTCTTTTAAACTTTGTTAATACCGGCGGTTTCTTTTACGCCAGTAAAATACAATTGAAAAAGAGAAATAACCGGCCGTTTTAGCAACACCCGCAATTGAAGTGTACTTTAAAACGCCAGTAAATATGTCATTGTTTGTAGTGAGGCTTGGGATTAATTTTATTCGAAATTTATTATTATCATCTTTTAAGAATAAATTTATATGAATTTAAATTTTATTTTTTATAAATATAAATGTATTTTAATATTCATGTCATACCTGTTTTAAGTGTTCTATTAATAATATAATGAAGCGGTAACATGACATTCAACGTCAGTTCTATTG
>JAQSVH010000009.1:7488782-7499712 GCA_029448705.1 Adansonia digitata
TTAAAAACTTAACAATTTGAAGTATTCGTGGTTAGAAAAGTCGACCTAATTTGAAAAATGAGATGATTTTGACCTTGTAAATAAAAGTTTTTTTTTTTTTTATGAGTTTGCTTTTCAAACATTTATTATGGATTTTTTTTACTACAGAAGTAATATTAAGAAAACGTCATTTTTTGAATTATTTTTTTAAATATATTTTAAGAGTACGTGTCATATGCACATAATAATTTATATATTTATATTATATTTTTATATTTTATTATTTTATAATCCTATTTAAGATATTTTATATTTATATTAATTTTGATATGTTAATAATTTTTATTATATAATTTTTGAAATATGTATTTGTATCATATTTTAATTATTTTATTTATAATATATTCATATAATCATATTTAATATTACTATGAATAAGAGAAAAATTATCATATCAATCATCAATTAAATTTTTAAATTTCATAAGGTGATTTGGAAGATGATACATTCTTAAAATAAAAAAGTTAATTTAAAAGGAAAATAAATAAGAAGTAATTTTATTAATCTTACTAGAACTAAAGCCACTGCTTCGCTGGGTTTAAATTTTTTTTTATAATTTTGAATTATTACTAAAAATTAATATTGAATTAAATTTTATTAAATGATAATTATTTATTTAAATTTTGCATTTAAAATTGGATACAAATTTTAAATCGATTCAAGAGTTAATGAGCAGATCAATCTCTTTAAATACATAATTTAAAAATAAAATAAATAAATTTATTTAAAAAAATTATTGAGTTTGTCTGTTACGAATCCTAAATCGATATGCAAATTAATGTACGGACCAATCCTTTTAAATAAATCATTTAAAAATAAAATAAATAAATTTATTTTTTAAAACTTTTTTTACTAAGCAAGTAGGGTATGAAATTATAAATCGATATACTAGTCAACATGCTATCTAACACCTCGAAGTATACCATTTAAAAATTAAATAAAAATAAAAAGTTAAATATTACAAATCTAAAATAAATTTTTTAGAGCTGGTTAAATATGAATACTAAGTTAACTTGTAAGTTATAATATAACCATCAACTCCTTTAAAATATATCGTTTAAAAATAAAATAAAAAATTAAATTAATTATTATAAAATAATAATTTCTTTTTTTTTTTGAGTTAGTGGAGTATAAATATTAAATCTAACCATCAATTTTTATAACAACCAACTCTTTAAAATATATTATTTTAAAGTAAAATTAAAAAAATAAAAATAAAAAACTAAAAAAATTGTTTAATTTTTTTCAAAACAGATCGAGTATGAATATTATTCGACTTGTCATGCGAACCAATGTTAAAATATATAATTAAAAATAAAATTAAAACTTAAAACAAAATTTAAAAAAAAAATGATTTAGAGCTCCCCATGTAAAAGGAAAAAATCACGACGCGTGTCAAGCCTGAAAGGGTATAGATTTTTTAATTTGTTTTTTTATTTATTTTATTTCTAGCTGCATAATAGAAACGGGAGAACAAGCGACATGTTAAACTTTTGAGTACAGACAGTTAAATCATCCAACAAACACAATATAACCGGCAACTTCAAATAGATTTAATATTTCATATAATTATGCAGGATTTATTAAATTTATTTATGAGGCAAGTTTTGAAACGTTTTTTTAATGTAAATTGATTTAATTTGACTTGAATTAATATTTAATAATTAAAAAAGTATTTTTATTTAAATTTAATTATAAATTATATAAATATTAAAATAAAAATATTTTTTAATTTTTTATTAATTATAAATAATAAATATATGTAATCCAAGTCGATCAAACTAGGCTAAATTTAAATTTAAAAAAATTTTGAATAATGACTTAACTTATCACACCTCAAATATTTGTTTTTGTGCAATTTTAAAATTTTAGATTTTATTGCTTTGGGGTTTTAAAATGCCCAAACAAAATTTCAAATGCGAGTGACCCCATTTCTCAAACGTCCCCTTTTCTAAAGTTCGCATTCAATTAAACTTTGGAAGCAAATGTTTGGACATGCTCTAAAGGATAAAGGCTGCGCACAGTTGCACATATTCCAAACTTGATTAAACTTTAGTTAACTTTGGTTTTCAAATTCCACTTATCTCTTCCACATTTTCCCATTTTCTTTTCTTTTCTTTCCTCACATATGATTTTAGACCATACAATAAAAGATATATTTTTTTTCAAGTCAACATTTTTATTTTCATTATTAAAATTCGAGATTTTTAAATTAAATTTCGGGTTCTGATAATTAGAATATTACATTCAAAACCTTCTACACTTTTTCAATCAATACTTTAATTATATTTTTTTTACAAAAAAAAAAAAACCTAAATACTTTAATTATATTATTTTTCAATCAATAATTTAATTATAACAAAATTAATTAGTATTTATTTTTATTATATTATGATTTATTAATAGAATATATATTTTTCTTTTCTCTTTTTTTTTTTTTAAAAAAATAGAAAATAAACTCTTAAAAATAAAGATTAAACTAAAAAAATTCCAACAAAAGAATTACGCAGACATCATCAAACAAGTATGCGCATGATACTTGTTATCTAACTGACATTTAACCTAAAAATTAGCGAAAATTTGACGGAATAAACGATATAGGTTGTGACTTTGAATGCTCGAGGATCAAACAATTAATTTGGTTTTTTTTTTTTTTTAAGATTATGGAAAACAATGATATACACAACAACAAAAGTTAGACAACACATATATAATTTTCGCTTTGAAAATTTAAGAATTTATATTTAATGTATTAATAGAATATAAATTTATATATTATCGGTAAAATAAAAGAAGAGATATAATGTAATGTAAAATTAAAAAGTTTTATACTTTTTTCTAACTATTGATTAGCATTAATCTAACAATTAATTACAACAGTTAATCTGTCATTATTTTTTTTACTTATTTTCAATTTTTTCTCAATCCTTGAATGAATGCTAATCAATAATAAAAATAAAATAAAATTTTTTAATTTTACACTAATATAAAGGAAATTTTTTTAATTAATAAACTAATTAAGATCATAACATTAAAAATAATATCATTTATATTTATTTTTAAAATTTTTAATTAAATAAAATCGCCTAATTTATTAATAATTTTAAAACCTCAAAAACTTGGGATGTAACATTAGTCAATGACAGGTAGATATGTAGATAAGATAACTATAACTTCTTTAACTTATCCTAGACAAAGAATAAAATCTCAAGAAGTACTAAGCATCTACTTTTCATTTTTTAAGGTAAAAGTCGGTCCAAACAATGGCAAACAAAGGGACCAAAAGAACCAGTATGGGTCTGCTAAAGCTCTGTCCCCCTCCTCCTATTTTTCATGAAAGTAAAATTAAAAATTTTTTATATTATATTTATATGTTTTACTGTATTATAATAATATTTAAGATATTATATATATTTTTAATACTTTAATAATTTTTATTATATAAAATTTAAAATATTTATATATTTATAAAATTTTTTTATTATATTTTATATCTTATTCGTAACATATAATCGCATTTGTCTAATGTTACCGATTCTACGTAAAAGCAGCAAAGAAAGTTTTGGAATAAAGAAACAGTCACACACCATTAGATAAAAAGAGCCCATCATTGATGCCCCTTCCCTCTTGTCTATTTTTACAGTCCTTGGAACAATTCTATACAAAAGCATGCTTGACTGGGCTTTAATTGCACTATAGTAAGGCCAACATATATTCATAGCTACATACTTCTAAATGGCTCAGTCTCCAATGGATGCAAATATTTTCGAAGAAAAGAGCTTCAATTCAAAGGATGGGAACAAATTTGACTAAGAAAAGAGTTCTGCAAACCATCCAGTCTCACCATCGAACTTTCAGCATAGTGGAAATTTTATCTTAGTGATTCGGTTATTCAAATTTCATTTGGATTTAACTCATCTAGATTTTGTTATCTTCCAGCTTTGATTAATTCCTTGGAACATATTGGCAAGGTTTATTGAGAGCAACTCTCTTGACTGTGTCTTTTGATCATGTCAGTTGGTACCATATGTCACCAACTAAGTTATTCGGACTTAAAGCATGAGTGTGAAGTACAACAATATGTTCGATATAAATATATTCAATTTTTTTAAGTTTTATCATATATTTAAATTATCCTTTGAAGATCATAATCATATACTTTTGTCCAGATAAATATATTGTTTAAGATCCTAAAATTGCTATGACTTGGTAAAAATTAGATACTAAAAAATAGTTACATGAGGAATAATTATCTGGTATATAGACATTTGGAAAGATTTAAGAAACTACAATGGTGTTGCATGTCATGATTAGAAATATCTATGCAATCAGCACGAGATAGTAGTTGTAAAACCTAGTTTTCATGACTTGAATCTATCTGCAACACTTTCCAGGACAAAATTATGAATTTAATAATTGGAGGATTAAATGACCTGACTGGAATCTGGTTAAATAATTGCTTCAGTGCCTTCAAATTTCCGCCACAAATTGGCTAATATATATATAAATTTTGGATTGAAAAAGCTGGCTTATTTACATTGGTAAAAGTGTAACAACTTGATAACTTTGATAAATGACAAGTTAGTGATCCCAAATTATCATAATATATTAATGAAGCTGGATTTGCATCTGCGCAGAACTTTCCATGATATAAAATAAAACTATATCTATTAATTAGTTGGACTTTCTGGCCCTGAAAACTAGCTAACTCTTAGTATATTTTTCCTCTCACGGTTCACACTGATTTATAAGTGTTGTTTATTTTAACTTATTAAATTTTATAATTTTTTTCATAAAAAAATTATAAAACGAAGGTGATAAGAATATTTATATTCGATTAAATTTTAATACATAATCGATGTGAAATTCATAACTCTTCTTTAAGATCGCGACATTGAACCTGATAGAATACAAAGGGGAGAGCATAGAGTTTGGGAAAAGAAAAAAATTCACTTATATAGATTTGTTCAGCTTTTTTTTTTTCTTACCAAAAGGATGATTAATATGGTTAAATAGAGAATTGAGGAATTCCCAAATGTTCAATTCAAGGAATTTGAGGCAGATCCAATTATATTATGTAACCTTGATAGTGGAAATTAAAGCATCGCAAATTTAAGACAAGAATTGCAGAAATTTCTCCCCACACTCTATCATCAAAACACAAAAATAAGAGATGGAGAAGTTATACAAAGATCAAAAAAGAAAGAGCCCTCCAGGCTCTCAATGTCACATGCTTCTAGCCATCATTTCCTGGAATCTCCTGTAAGACTCCTGCTTCTCCAACCTGAACTTTTCATGGCAATTGGCTATAAACATTTCTGCTAGCTTATCAATCTCATTGAAATCTGTCTCAGTGGTAGAATTACCATTAACTTTCTTTTCTTCTAGCCATTGAAGGTAACCTGAAAGCTCAGACTCCACAGTGTCCTGATCACATTGGTCGGTTGGAAAAACCGAATTCCATGTCGAATCATAGTACAAATGGGTTGCAGTGCACCCTTCTAGAACTGGAGCTGGCACTGGTGTAACATGAGAAGAGCACCAATTATAGTGTAGCCTAAATGATCCAAAGAATAGCTTCTTGTGCTTGTAGTTGTTTTTTGTGGACTTTGAGTAGGAACTGAAGTACTTTATTGGCTTGTTTTCTTTGTAAATTTGGATGACAATGGATTTGGCTTTCGAAAATGCTCGAATGAGACGACAAAGTTGAGCATAGATGAGGGTGTGGGTTAGAGTTTTGATCTTCACGGAGCTTAAGGTAGAAGAAGATGGTGATTTCATTGATAAGGCATGAAAGGGGAGGAAGGCTTTTAGGTAGGAGGGAACAACCATTTTTAACCTTGTTTTTGGGGGCTTTGTGGGAATCTGGAACCATGTTCAAATGGATTTATAAGGTGTCTCGATTACTAATTTGCCACTTGACTTTTGAGTTATTTAAAGCATTGCCAATGCCATCTACTTTGCAGATTTAGGGTCACTCTTGCCTTTTGACTTTTCGATGGATTTAGAATTTGATAAGGACACGAATTTCAAAAAAAAAAATTGTTAAGGACATTAACATTAAAATTAAAAAATCCTATATTGTTCTGATCTTTTTATTTTTTTAAATATTTGTATTTAGCGTTTATTATGGATATAAAAATATAATTTTTAAAATACATAAAAATTTTAAAAATAATTAAATATATCACGTTCGATACTTACACTTTCGTCCAAATAACATAAAAAATATATATAACCTTGTTCTATAGCAGCAACCAATGTGACTGGTAAGTGATAAGTCACTCTTACTTAGTATAAATTACCAGAACTGGCCGAAGTTCACTCTGTTCAAAACTATGCTTAGAACCAAAGAAAAGAACCCCCTCAAAATAATAATAATAATAATAATACCTTTTTTAACTAGCCTGTATTATCTTAGTAAGATCATAATTACAGCCAACTATAAAATTAACTGCAGATTTAAGCTAAATTAATTGAATGCTCAACATTAATCAAGTCCGTAATTTTCTTTCATTTGCTTTCATAACAAGGGTCGTTGCACTGATAAGGCAATGCAGGGAATTTTTTGGATTTTGGGGCAGCAAGCAAATCTCAAGGCTTTTATCCCACAAGACCCGCTTACATATTTTGAAAATTTGGCACTTTTTTTTTCACTATTTAAAACTGTAACTGGGGCCACATTAGGCTTTTGGCATTTAAACCAGAGAGTTGTAAAGTAACTTGGGGGGGGAGGGGGATGAGGTCTACGGTAGGTTTAGCACTTATGAACCTTTAAAAACAGTACAAGCAACTCGAGAACGGCTGTCAAGGCTTAATATCCGCCATAATTACCACTCCAAGGAATATAATATAATCTTGCAGGCTTATCAGTATTTGGAACTAGAATTTAGTATTGTTAGTTTACAATCAAAGCTTTACTGATCTCTTTGTACATTTTTTCTGGGTTTTGTTGCGATGCAAATGTCATTTCTTTATTTTTTGTTCACAGAACCTGGAAGAAACTCTTTGGCCATATTTGGAAAAAAAGAAAAAAGCATTGAAAATTGTACAAGAATATCTAATTAGTCTTTTTCAACTGTGGTAACAATAACAATGCAGAATTTCCTGGCAACTTTCTCCCAGATATTTTTCACTTTAAGCCGAAATAAATCACAATTAAATTTGGAAAATCTGCTACTTGCTCTTATTGTTCTATATTTTGACAACCAATAGTGTACAATATAGGGGAGTTGTTGTAGACTTTGGGGAAAAAATGGATTGACTATACTTGAAAATGATAGGTTTTTGACTTTCTTGAACTAAATAACAAAAACATTGATAATGATACCAGAATTGATTTAGTAAGACAAGATAACAAGATCAAAGCTCATATCTATCCACCAAAATTTTGAAAAGGATAAGAAAACCAATACTGACATAAGAGTTTTGTAGAGTTATTGTGGAAAAGAAACAGTAGATTGACTAATAATTTATTTATAGAAAATTAAAGGTAAACCTTATCAATTGAAGCTAATATAGATGTCATTTTCCTGACAGGCCGAGCTTTAAATAGTTTTTCTTCTTCTCTTTTGTGACTTAACCTAAAAAATGTAAAGGGAGAGGCAATAACTTGTACCATTGAAATTGCATCTGGATGAGGCTTGAGAAGTTTTCTTTTGCTAGTGATGATATTGACAAGCATATTTTCTATAATTTGTTTGAAAGATGTTGAAGGAGTAGGGATTAAAATAAGCCTTGCAATTATGTTATTCGGAATCTTCATCTTTTTTAAATACATTTTTTATGATATTTACGTATGATACATATGTGGATATAAATATTGAACATATCGAAATACCCCACTCTTCCATGAGTTCAAATAACATAATGATCCAATTTGTAAATATTTAATCACCCAATGATAAATAAACTAGTAATCAGGGATAGCGGGGGAATCCCATTAATGATTAGTCCTTTGCCGGCATAGGCAAATCTAGCATTTCCCAGGATTATATATGGTAACTACTGCCTGCCTGGCATATTTTAGCAATTCATCAGCTTGAAATCAAGATCCAATGTGCCCATGTGTTTTGTCATTTGATGTTGAAGAACCACTTAATTAACATAAGCAACCCCCTCCCCTCTTTCATGTAAATAATTTAATTAGCCTAAGTAACCTAACTCAAACCCTAAGTTTACACCAGTGAACAATAATACATAGAGGCAACGTCTGTAACCAAACCCTAAAAACAGAATACACCTAAAATGGGGCCAATAAAGAAAAGGAATTAAAAGAAAAAAAAAAAGAGAAACCCCTCCCTTACTATATATTAATCTTATGGGAAATCTGATTCATAAATAACTACCTGAGCGAAAGGCGTCCTTTGGAATTATGCAACTAGCTGTCACTTTAAACATTTAAGCACTTGTTCAAGTTGAACATGAAACCTGGTAGTGATCAAGTTTTGAGACTCAAACACAACAAAGATTTTCGAGAAAAAGCCGCGACATGTTTCATAACAAAATCGAATACAAGTCTAGATAAAATAGAGCAAAGAGTATTAGTTGTGTCCTATTATTAATGTTTGTTAAACGAAGATCTGCAATGAATTGTACAGTATACAAGGTAAGGTTTTGGCAAGGGTTGCAGACTTGCAGGTGTTTAAAAGAATCTATAGAACACTGTGAAACAAAAAGCAAAGGGCTCGGAAACAGGGTAGAAAAGACTCCCCAAGTCAACTTTAATCTGTTACATAAAGATGGATTGAGTGACATTGGAAAAATTGGAACACATCACTTTTACTTTAATTGAATATATTCCCTAAGAATCACTTGTCACAATCAGAGAAAGTCCCCATATAATTCAACATTCTCAACTTATAAATTCCCTGTTCTGCCCCCTGTTTTCAGTTTTTTTTTTTTTTTTTCCTGTAGTAGTTGGAAGAAATTTCTTAGCTATTCCTGTTCACTTAGATCAAGCAGGGACTTCCTGTAGCACCTCAAATATGATTAAGGACTTGTAGGCCAGAATTTATTAGATATTTTAATAGAGAAATCCACATCGTTCTTGTATAAAAAATGGCTAAATTGGGAGGCAGATGCTAATAATTAACACCGCAACTAATTGGTTAATTAGTCAAGGTCTTAGCCACCAAATAATAATAATAATAGTTTGATTTCTAATGCTCTTCATTAGACTTGGAGATATGTATATTCATAATATTTTTTTTTGTACCATAATAGTATTCAAGATAAACTTGCATCAAGTCTAAGTTTCTGCTCTAATAGGATCCATAAATATTTTGAAAGAAAATGTAGAACTGTTCATATTTCAGTTTTTATCATCCAATGTGATTTTATAAGGTTTTTTTTATATAAATTTTTTTCTTATGGCTTTATTCATAAAAAAATTCAGCAGTAAACCCTGCCACAAAATAGAACCAAAAGGCCAAAAAATAAGAAAAAAACATGGAAGAGAAAAAAAAAAAAACCAGAAAATTTACAGAAATAGTTTCAATACAGAGCCAGCAAAAGAAAACAGTAAACTAATGTTTTCTCAAGTCACCCACACGAAATCCCCAGTTTTGACAGAATTTATAAGGATTTTTCTTACAAAAGAGGTTAGAATTTAAGGATATATACAGATTGCTAACGTCGGAATTCAAATTCCAGATTTGTTGGATGTCATCCCATTAAAATAATTGTAAGAATTAGTTAAACAATATCTCAAGTTCAAAAAAAGAATTTTGCAGCCTTAAATGGTTTGAATTTCTTTTTTAATGTAAATGACACAATAAGTTAACAATAAGGGAAGATTCATTCTTTATTTTCACTTTGGTTGGCACATTTAAAATCAGTGTAGTTTGCAAACCCAAGCAGTAAGTGTTGTCATCCCCAAACATGTACTCAACTTTAAGCTTCTGCAATCTGCAATCTTGCGCATGCTAGCTGCTAGTCATCAGCTACAACCTCAGCTTTTGGACACTGACTTTGAGTAGTGCCATGAATTTCTAATAATTGTCCTTAGTGATATTATGATTATTTTACCTTTTCTCTTGGTTTAAAATTATGGGTAATTTTTCTTGTATCATGGGCCCCGAGAAGATCGTGGCAATATCTTTTACTTTTCTATATTCATTTCTTTACGCAAAGTTTTATTCCAACTTCTTATGATTAAAACATGTAACTTCTCAAGTTAGTATGTGTTCATTAACCTGAATATATGTCCTTAATGCTTCTTCAATCTTCAGCTTATACATGTAGTCTTAAAGTATTTTGCTTTTAATCTCTGCCAAGTGACATGAACAAGATGGCAAATCAAAAGAAAATGCCTGAAATCCTTATAATAAACAACGACTGATTTGATTAGCTGCATCTGCATCTTTTGGTCTTTCTTTTTAAATTAACTCGAAAAAGTTGTAGAGTTATTGATTGGAAACTTACTAGTTTGGGCTACAATGAGATACTTGAGTGAAACAATAACGTGGAATTCATTGCAAATGTAGTAATTATGATTAAAACAGGATCGTACCTTTTTCTTCTGCTGAGTTGTTTTAGATCCTTCATATCAACCCGTTTTTCTTGTAATGCAAGATGAAATTCAAGAAGGATGAAGCTGTTTTGATGTCCGTAACTTTCATTTTTTCTGAAGTATGCATATTTGACATTAACGTTCCACATATTTGAATATAGGTATAAAGTATGATTCTTCAGATGGAAGAAGAAAAAAAAACTTAAAAAAAGATTGAGCATACTCATATTAAATACAAAACTGTATTTGACACTTGCTTTCCAATTTGGGTAACATATAGCGCAAGGTTTCATCATATATGAGCAATTTTCATTCTTTTAATGCGTATGAAAATGATGATGATGATGGTGAAGAAAGATAGCAGCCTTAATCATTGAC
>JAQSVH010000009.1:7527698-7547413 GCA_029448705.1 Adansonia digitata
CAAATTTATATTATACAAATAATTAACATATCAAAATTTATATATGTGTAATATCATTAGTTAGATTATAACAAAAAAATAATACAAATGTAATATAAATATACGAAATATTTTCTCTTTTTTTTTCTTCTTTCTCCTTTTGCCATAATTACACTCAATTGATTGATCTTCACCATAATTACCCTTAATTGATTAATTATTGCCGAAATTACCATTTTCCCTCAATTTGCCTTTGTTTGTCTTATAAGAATTTATAAGATATCCAAATGTTTGAACTTTGAAGCATCCTCCCCATCAATAAGAAAAATTCTTTGATATATCCAAAATCCTTTACTTGAAAAAAAAAAAAATGCAAAGATGTGCTCTTTGCATCTCAAACCAAGAAGTTAGCATGAGTTTTGTCGGCTATAGACTAATCCATGAAAGGGCTCATCGCAAGAAAAATACAAAGAAAAAAACCGAATTAGTTGAGAATATATATATGTGTATATATATATAAAGAATAATGTTTTGGTTTAAATTTTGGTTTAATCTTTAAACTAATAATTAATTTCAAGTTTAATCTAATTGTTTTATTTTTATTACTATATTTAACATTCAACCAAATTTGAATAAAATAATTACATAAAGCTACATCGCCACAAGATGAAAAAAGAACTAATAATAAGCTAACACTGTCTCCTTACTCCTTTCTAAAACAGAAAATCATTCAGTAGATAAAAGTGACAATGAAAAAACTTGGCACACGCTAAATGCACTAATAATGAAACAAAAGAGAGCTAATCCAAGCATAAATGGCTTGATAAAAACACTAACCAAAGCTCGTATTAAATTTCCACACATTCAAGCAGCAGTAGCTTAGCTGCTTTCAACAGCCTTCTTCAACTCCTCATTCAAATCGCCTTCAATTGACTTCTCCATTTTTGTTTTTGTCTATTTGTTAATCCCATTTCTTTCGATTTCCTGACATTTCCCAGAATTCAGATCCCCGTATTTCCCGCCGCAGATCTCTCGCCTGAGATCCTCCACAGCTCTCTTCAACAACGCATTCTCAGCTTGCAAAGCTTCTAACTGACGCTTGACTGCGTAACAAACTTCCGCCACGTCACCGTTCGTGCCCACCTCTCGACCTGCCTTGCTGGCTGTTAATGTGGCCTGCTTCGAATCCGAACTGTCCACGTGTTCGATCCCGATCTTATCCAGCACCAAGAACGGCATCTTCCTCAAAGATATCCCAGCCGTTGGATCACCGATTCCACCGACGCCGCCACTCTTCATCTCTGACGGAATCCTCATTCCCCAACGGAATTTCACCAACGTGTTTCCCTTCACCTGCACCGCCGTCTTCGCCGACACCTCCACTCCTGACAGAATCCCCGCGATATCCCTCGAATTCAAAGACGCCAGTTTCCTCTTCTCAGCAAAGAACATGCCACTGCCGCCGTTAACAGCCGTGGAATCCACCACATCAATCGACGAATCCTCCTCCAACACGGCACCATTCATCGGCTTCACGACCTTATCAAAAAACGAAGACTGCGATTTCCTGATCATGAAATCCCCAAACCGAGGCTTGAAGTGAAGCATAAAGGTAGGGTTTCTGCGGCCAAGGAGGTTAAACTCGGCACTCATAAGCATAGAGCTGGCGACGGGAGAACCGAAGGCCCCGCTTCCAGTCTTGAAGATGAGAGAGAAAGGCTTCCACGTGTCATTAGGACAGTAAGCAATCTTGATGGAGGGTCCAGATTCGAAGAACGTAGAAAGGTTTAAAGTGAGCTCCTTGGATTCGCCGGCGACGATTCCTGATTGAAACGGCAAACCCAAAATGCTTAGAGGTATTTTCGCTCTCAGTACCGGCCTTTTCTCTTCACGAAATTTCAACGAAGCTTTCATTTTTTTCCCTCAAAACCTTAATTTGAAAATTGAATTAAAAAAAAAAAAAAGAAAAAAAGAAATCTTTATGGGCAGGCACTGAATAATCGATTTAGGGGCTTTCGAATTTATAGGATTTTTTTTGAAAAAAATTTATTAAGCTGAAATTCTTCCAAATTATGCCTGGATCGGATTCGGGGAGGGTTTTAAGAGTTTTGGGTATGATGGGCTTAATAGTTAAAATTTAGGAGGGTATGTATTGTCTTCCATTCAAATGTGTCCTTTTAAGGGGATTGATTTTATTTAAAAATATATATATTTATTTTTTTAGGACGATTGATTTTGTTTTGCATATATCAGGTCAAAATTGTTATTTTAAAAAGTTATTGGATAAATCCCTTTTCATGGAGTATTTAAAAAAATATTTTTTTAAATTTCAATTTAAAAAAATAAAAATAAAAATTATTTTCAAATGCCAACTCTTTTTCATCTGTCGTTTATAAAATAGGTTTTTTTAAATAATATTATTTTTTATTTTTGATATTAAGTTATTGAGAAATTAATTCTTGAAATAAAATTTTTTATTTATAATAAAAAATTAATAAATAAATTATCGATTTTTTAATTATATATAAAAATCAGTAATTTAATTGTCTATTTTTTATATACAGAAATCAGCAGTTGACTCACTTGGACGTGAATTTAAAAAGAAAAAATTGCTTTGAATTTAAAAAAATTTGCAGGGTCACAGGCAATTCAGTTGTGGGACGGAGAAAGAATGATTCCTCAAATAAGCACCCAAATCTACCTGAAGAAGAAGAAACGCAAGAAAAGAAATCTTCAGATTCTTCAAAGAATGTATTGCTGATTTGTTTGAGGAACGCGATGCTAATCCACGCTTAGTTCAATGCAGATCAACACTGGCAGGCCCTTGAAGTTCCTCATAGCATCGCCTTTAGGTATTTTCCCATTTCTCTTCAAAATTTTTACTACAATCATTTTATTCTTGAGAAATAGTTGTTGAAGCATTGGAATGTGTTGCAAATTGTAGTTCAGAGATATCTGGTATGAAAGTGATGATGGTTTTCATGTCGTGTTCTGTTTGGAGAAATGAATAGGTATGGTCATTTGATATGGGAGTGGAAGAAGGGAATTCGAAGCTACTTGCATCCAACGGTGTTCGCTGTCTTTTACAAACTTCTTGCATCATTGTGTCTTGATACTCCATGGTTCACGGTAAATACAAATATAATTCTCGTTCGATCTCTGCCTGCATACAAATCTCTAATTTCTATGTACATGATATCTATGTGAATCCTTGTGTGAATGGGTGTTTGCGCATTCTTTTGATTCATACATCCATATGGGCATATACTATTGGAAAGCTTGTTTTGATTTATCCAAAATAAGCATAGATAACTCGAAGATTAGGATATAGTAAAATTATACTAGGTGAAGCAATGTAAAGTTAAAATGAGTTCCCTTCTCTAGTTTGGTTTACTTTTTATCTTGTGCTATTATTCCTTATTTCCTTTTTAACGTTCGGCATGTTCGCCTAATTTCCTTTTACTAGATGTGCTGTTGTTGGTTTAATTTTCACTGGCTGTGATAAATATTGTGGCTTAAGTAATTGTCATATAAAGATCATCAAGTTTGACCTGTATGGCGATGTGGAAGAGTCTTATTACACTTGCATCTGAAATGCAGATTTCTCGCACATGTTGGAAGTCTGGCATTTCACCATCTAATTTTTTAATTAATTAGGCAAACCGGTAATTGAGTTGTCGATTTTCCACATTCAAGTGAAAAATCGGCAATTCAATTGTTGATTTCTCGTATATGTATATAAAAAATCAACAATTCAATTGTTGATGTTCCATGTGCAATTGACAAATGGAGAATTAATTTCCAAACAACCTAATACCAAAAATTAAAGAAAAAATAGTATTATTTTAATAGAAAAGCCTACAAAACTAAGTAATTAAATTTCCATAAAGTTAATCCATCCATAATTTTGCAGCAGGCTGTCTGCACAATGTGGGTGGCCCTTTTTCTTTTTGAATGATGACTTAATTTTAATCAACTTTTTTTTTTAAAATTAAAATTTAATTCATTATTTTTAATACGTTTATAAAAATTATATTCATGAATGATGAATAAACATATATCGAAAACAATCCAAATCCCATACCAAACAAACGAAAATTGATTAAACATTCCAAATTCAATTGCAAATCAAATACCAAACTAAGAAAAATTTTGATTAAACATTCCAATTGCAATGAATTTGTTCCCAATTACAAAAAAACAAATTTATTTCAATGGCAATGTAAATAACAAATGGACCCCAAAAAAAAAAAAACAAAATCTCTTCCTTCGAAGTCCAAGTTGGCAAAAGCTAAGAGCTTGAATCTCAAAACCAACCATATATTTGATTTTCTCATCTTAAAAACACTAGCTTCAGTTATCTTTTGGAATGTCAAGGTTCACAAATATTGGACTATCAACTCCGACTCCCATTGCATTTAGACCATTGTCGACGTAAACAATGGCACCTGTGATAGCCGATGACAATGGCGACGCCAGAAAGGCGGCAGCATTTCCCACCTCCTCTGTCCAGTTTTAATTCAAAGTTGATCAAATACAAAGAAAATATACACAGCAAGGCACAATGTTTAAGCTGTGCATATAGTTGTGCTCTGATTTTTACACTTTCTAATCTTTGATCTATTTAACCAGGAAAATTATAGTACAAAAGAATTTGGTTTTGAATTTTTAGATAAAACTAAATTCACTTTCTTTTTTTAAGGGAAAGTTAGAGTGGCAGTTCTTGGGTTTTTTTTTTTTTAGTACCACGAAATGCAGATACAAGTAATAGTTAGCGACTCACCTGCTGATAGTTCTTTCTGTAGGGGTGCATTAGCCAGCGAGTAATCAATCATCATGTCAATAAATCCAATTGCTTTTGCAGCTCTACTCCTCAATGGGCCTGATATATTTTTCGGCACGAAAATGTGAGGAAATTGATATATGCATACAAACACAAACACACAAAGACAGAACTAAGTAAACAATTAGCGATGCAGCTCAGTGTCTACACGGAACAAATCACAAGAAATGATATCACATAATTAAATACTATGTTACACAGACTCTTCATTTTTCTAAAAATAAACGTGTTTGACATTTGTTTCCAACATATATTGAAAATTTTAGGGGAAAAAAATTGAATATATCCGTAGTGGGCACACATGCGTATTTGACACTCACCCTAAATCCGGGTATATAGATTAAAACTGCATATAGTTCAATGGACATTGTAAAAGTAACTTCAAACTTTCATTTAAGAAATATATTATCAGACTTTCAGATTACTGCGACTATTACTTGATACTTATTTCTTGATTTTCAAGAAAGCCTCATACCAGCACCCTAGACTCTTCAAACAAATAGAAACCATGCAGAGCCATGAGCATTACAGAGCAGCATATTACAGCACTAGGAAACTAATAGACAATGATGTCATGACTGTCATCTTTATGGGTAAGTTTTGGTGGTAATTACAGGCCTGTAGCAACAGCTCTTTGCCTCCTGTCAGTGCTTAGACTTCCCGGATGTGATTATGACGCAGCCATAAGCATGGACAAAGCACATACCAGCACTATGGCAAAACAGGATATCGGGCTTTAAGGTTGTAATCTTGATGGGAATTTGATACGTGATTAACCTAAAAATGCACTTTTATCCTCCAAATTAAATTTAGACACATTTCCTCTTTATTAGAATAAATTATCTGGAAACGTTATTTTTTTATTAAGAAAATATTATCCTTTATGGCGTGTGTGCGCATTGGGGGGTTGGGGATATGTTTTCTTATTAATAAGTTACCGACCTGCTGATATTGTGTTGACTCTGACTTTATGTTTTCTTCCAGCTTCAAAAGCCAGCACCTGCATCAAGTAGACACTAGGTTACCATAGTTGGACAAAACTGAAAGAGATGCTAAAATTACTGCAGGCCGGAGAGACAGAAAGAGAAAGCAAGCCCCGGAAAATACACAAAAAGAGAAAAACTCACACGTGTATCACTCTCCAAAGCAGCCTTTGCCGAACTCATGCCTCCACCATATCTACCATGAAACAACATGATAAAATTGTAAATAAAATATTTATAAGAACAATGTCTTAAATGGGAAAGTTTTAAATGGCGACGAACCCTGGGATTATTCTTTCAGAAGCAATGTATGTCAGAGAAATTGAAGCACCTCCTGCAGTGTCAAAAGACAAGCTTAAATTCAAGCAACAATTGCTTGTCCGTTTCCATGGATTGTTAAGAAAGAAAATAGAGTGAGATTGGATGAAAAACATGCCTGGATTCATTATTGGAAGAAAATGCTTGAGTAGAGAAACAAAGGAGTAACTAGATGCGGATATGGCAGCAAGATATCCATTTCTCGATGTCTCTAAAAGTGGTTTGCTCACCTGCCGATGTATGTTAAAAGTACATAAGTAACTCGAAAATATTTAAGAAAAACAGCACTGAAGTACAAAAGTGGAAAACACCTATACCTCTGGTCCATTTGCAAGTGAGTGAACAAGAATGTCAATACTGCCAAAATCCTTTTTCACGGATTCAACAAGCTCCTGTGAGGCATTAACACAATATCATCAGCGTTGGTACCATTCCTTAACCAGATGGACTTCAAAGAGAAAAGGCATTTTAATCACTGAAGTGGAGAACCAACACACACTAGATACATTCCAAAGATTACAGTTAAACATCCAAGTCTTTAAATGTGAATATCAAGAACTTGCAGCTTGAGGAGCCCATTAAAACCCAATTGACTGTGATCATAGCCAAGTAGGACACTCTGTTTCGTTAAAACCAAATGATTTGGACGCCACCTAATTAACAAGAGAAGCCATAGATCCCTAGTAATACATGATCCATCCATAAATACTCATTTACCCCTTGATTGATACCCACTTTCATCCCATTGGTCCTATAGGACAAAAAAATTGCAATAAAGTCAACATTGTGATTTACACTGCTCCAACAATTTAGGAAAGAACAAAGCAGTTCATTAAACCATGCAAAAGGTATTTTTGCTGTTTGGTTCAAGATCAAAAGTTGAGTATAACATGCAGCTGAAATGGATTTTGGAACAACTCACTGGCACTGAAACGCTGAGAATTTACACCAAAAATCTAGAGAACGATTTTCTCCATCCTAGAAGATACAAAGGCAATTTAAAAGGAACATGTTATGAGGTTGAGATTGAACAAACACTGTTTTACCTGAACTGTCCAATTCGAAGAACCTGAATAGCGTTTATTTGTTTTCACCTACAGGAAACCACAAAGTAGGATGTCACAAATTAATACTTTTCCTTCTTCTAGAAACTACATGGAGAAAAAGCTTACATCTTCAGGAACATCCTCAGGACTGTCATAAACAGCATCCATGGGATAAACTTTTGAGATCTCCATTAACGAACCATCCGGCAGTCTAGAAAAGTTGAAATCCAATTGGCATAGGGTAAGGGAAAGTTCAAAAATATATTCAAATCTATGCAAACAATCAAGGAAGCCATATTTGTTCTTACATGCGTGATTCATCAAATTTTCCACGTCTTAGACTGCTCTCAAATATGTTGAGTGCCTACACAAAAGAAATGAAATTGTAAGAAACAATAAAGCTTTGACAATAAATGAGAATCTGACCAGAATGACCCTTAAGTTAGCTCAAGATACCTACAGGCACCCATGTTCCAACAAGAATTTCAGCTCCAGCAGCAGCAAGAGATTTTGCTATCGCCCAACCATATCCATTGTCATCAGCAACTCCAGCTATAACTGCTCTTTTACCTGCTAATAGATGCCTCGTGTTAGATGTTCAAGTGGTTATTTTTGTATCTCTAGAGACAAGTTTCATGCTTTTTGTGCAATTGAGTCAGGACAAAACGCATTGAGGTGAAAGATTTTCAGGTACAACAAACATAAGCACATGATGAAAATAATACACATGATCATGTAGTCCATCTGTGTCTAGGATCATTAGAAGTAGGCTTTTGCACTAATGCATATATGATGGTGGCAAAAAATGCATTATACCACAACATATATAATCTATGCATAGAAAGACTAAACCAGTAATCCGAAAGGTAAATAAACGAAGAAAATGAAAAATGTTAAAACCAGGCTTTGGAAAGCGAACAAGGGATGGGCGGATAAAAGATGGATGACCTCGCAAATCAACAGGCAGTCCTGGCAAAGGCTTGTTGTCATTTGTCTCAGACATCGCTCTTGTAACAAACTTTTCAAATTTCGTGGGGCCCATTGTGATCCTCCGGAGGCATGGCTGCCATGACGAGATAAGAGACGAGCTTGCAAGCCTCGTCTGAGGTGCCTCTTTATGCTCAGTGCTGATGTTCACAACACTTGAAACAAGCATTTGACTAGAAGAAGAGGAAATACAAGGCTTAATAGTTGCCATGTATGTCCCTGGAGCTGCTGCTGTTCCCATCTCTTTTTTTCAATTGAATCACCAGATATCAATACAATTCTGCAAGATAGAGATGGACATATGTATAATCAATAGAAATTGATAATACCGTTCATGGAAATAAAAAACTTTTAAGCACCCCATCTTCAGAAGTTTGGATATCTAGAGAGACCATAAGTTTAAAAACTCATCTTAAGTCTTAATAATCAATGGTGGCATCTTAAACATCCGATTCTAATTAGCTTGGATTTGAAACGTATAAACTAAAACTGTAATCATTTAAAAAGGTACATCATTCTGTAAGGGATCAATTTGGTTTTCAATACCATGGTTTCTACTTCAAGAAACAGTTAGACCATCGAGTATTGCAATCGTCTGACATGTAACAAATCATCATTACTTTCATCATATTTCTCAGCAATCAAATAAGAAACAGAAGATTTATGATACTAGTTTCTCTAAATGATCAAACAACATGTAAATAAAACAGAAAGATCAAGTTCAAAACTAAAAGACACAAGGAAAAATAAATTAAACAGAAAAATTGGAATGAACCCATTATTGAACTTTGAATAATAAGCCACATTTCACTGTGACTATAGAACAAGAAATAATGAAAGCCAAGAAAACTGAAGATCAGTATAACATTGGAAGATCCGAAAACTCACCAAAGTGGAGAAGGAAGGTTGTCGAGGTGGAGAGAAGTTCTGGGTTTTGGTTTAAAAGTGTAAAAGAAGTGTACTAAGTTGTTGGGATGTTTGGGGTTATCGATGAAATCGAAGTGGTTTTCTTTTATGAATTTTTTTTTTAGTTTATGGGAAGCTTTGGAAATGTCGACTTGCCGAGGAGAGCTTTTGAGTGTGCTGGCGCCCGTTTCGAATGACTGATTTACCCTCTTTGCAGTTTGCAGTTTTGCACAGTTGACCTTTGGCTTGGATGTAGGGTTTGGCAAGTCTTTAAATTTATATAGTAATAAATTACATATATTTATAAAGTTTTTGTGGGTACGCTCAAGTTAGACTTTAAATATAGTAATAATATTATTTAAATGTATTTTATTTAAATCAAGTTATATTTATAAATAAATAGTTTAAATTTGTTTAGATAAATATATATTATATATTTTTAAAATTTTCAAGATTATATTTTTAAAATTTATATTTTTAATAATTTAATATTTTTTATTTTAAAATATAAATAACTTTAAAAATTTTTAATATTGACTTTATAATATTATATATTTATTTTTTATAATATAAATTACATAATAAATTTTAAATGAAAATTACATATATTATATAATTTAAAAATGAGTTAAATCCAAATCTTGAATATTAAAATTAAAATTCAATTATTTTTTGAATAAATTATTTTTATTTAAAACTTTTTAAAGATTTAATATTTTTATTTACGTCAACTCAAAAACTTAAATTTAAATGGATAGTCAAACAATGAAAACTCAATCACTAATAATGTCCGGTCCTCGCCTACTAGATTTAGATATTCTTGGGAAATTGATTGGCCGGTTGGGCCCATATAAATCGAACTGCATATGAACAAATAAAAGTAGTAATTAATGATAATGGCTGCATTTTATTTTTGGATCTTAAGACTTTGGTATCGAAAAGTCATACTAGATTTTTATTAATCTGAATTGAACTGGATAAGACCTCAAATCGAGGGGTAAAGCTCTTTCAATATTTGTTTTTTTCATTCACAAGATTTGAAATTGAAACTTTGTTTGAAGGATATCGAACTTTCGACCATTTAACCCGAGAGTAATATTGTATAGTCTAAAATTTTCAATATGAAAATAGAAGGTGGAGATAAAAAAATGATAGGAGGTTAGACAAAGACTTGTTTTCGTAAATTGTTAAAAAAATCGAAGCCATGCACCAAGTTTTTTGGGTTAAAATTCTTTTCACCCACCTAAATAAATATTATTAATATTTCCAATTTAACACTTAATTCTGTTTTTATCTTTTCTATCTAGCGCTTGTATACTTGTAAAAGATTTTTAAATTTATAAGCTGTTAATAAAAGTTAAAAATGCGCGATTTCACTAACGAACATTACTGTTGTTTGGTCATAATCAAGTTAAAGAATAACAGTGATTGGATTCATTTATAAAATCACATTGGAGTTAGTTGGTAATAAAGGATAATTATATCAATGGTCAATCATTTTTAATACTTATAATCTATACCTTAGATTGAATTAAATGGTAAGATTTTCAGAATCGGTAAGGTTATTGAATCCATTGGTAAGTTAATGTGTTGTAAGTTAAGCCAAAGTACGACGAAATTCAGGGTTGATGTGTTCATGTGAAAATTTGTCATTGAAACTCCTTTTTAAGCTTTGAACATCCCATTATTGAAATAAAGTGAATCAGGGGCATTATCTTTAGTTGGTCTGGTAGATACCAATGTCTAGAAAGAAGCTTTATTCTTGTTACTTCGCCTCTAAGTATCCACCTTAAAATAAGAAAGACACTGTGGTATTATGCCGCCAAACTCTAATAGCAAACATGACAGGGAACTACTTTCCTCTGGGTTATGAGAACACTTTTTGGCTTTAAGTCTAGATATTTGCTCGCTTTAAGCTTGGCTTCTGGTTTATTAGAATTTCTGGGTTTTCTGATGGTTTTGAGTTCTGAGACACGACATCTAATGCCACTGAAGCATATATACTTCATCAACTTTTGACAGATTCATGTTTAGCTGATCTCATGGATTTTTCTTAAGCTTTATCTGATCCTATGTCGTGTTTTTAATTGCAGAACTGCTGGCTGTCCATTTGGTGAGAGCGGCCACTTTCGGCACCATGTTCCAGGAGGTTAACATGCGGTAGCCCCAGATAATGAACCTTGCACCAGCTTCTAGAAATACGGCAGCAGCAGCTGCCATTCTAAATGCAATTGCCTCTGCAGTCAAAACTCGCTTGTGCAACAAATTTAGCAGTGCCGCAGGCTGCAAGTATGGTGACAAATGTCATTTTGCACATGGAGACGGGGAACTTGACAAGCCTACTGCGCCATCTCATGATAAGCCCCGTGCTATGGCACCTATTTCTGGTCGTATGGGCAGTCGGATGGAGCCACCATCTCCGTCAGGTCCGGCTGCTAGCTTTGGTGCTTCAGCCACTGCAAAAATTAGTATCGATGCTTCCCTTGCGGGTGCCATAATTGGGAATGGTTGTGTGCACTACAAGCAGATATGTCATCGAACAGGATCAAAACTTTCTTTTCGGGAGCATGAGTCAGATCCCACCCTTAGGAACATCGAGCTTGGAGGATCATTTGTTCAAAGTAAACAAGCCAGTGCAATGATTGAGAGAGCTAATCAGCAGCCTTCATCCGGTCCCAAGTCCTGCAAAAACTTCTGGTGTGGCTGGTGGTCAAGGCCTCAAGGGCATCCGGCAAGCAACCATATGACAAAGTTATGCGACAATTTTGCGAAAGGGAAGTTGCACTTATGGAGAAAGATGTCACTTTGCACATGACAACATCTATTGTAAAACTGCTATTTTTTTTTATGCATTATATCATCTTAAACACGTAGGGAAGGGAAAGTATTTGAAGCTAAAACTGCAGTACATCACCGTAAGTTGATTTTTGTGGATGAGGTGATCGTCATGTGGCACATACGCATTCGATGCGAATCGAAATAAAAGAAATTGATGAGAACTCATTCAAAATATTATTTGAATTTCTTATTCGATTTTGTTTTGAATTCGGTTTCGATGATTAAATGCAGCTCAGAAAGGAATAAAGAGTTTATATTCGATTAACTAATATTTAAAAACACCGATTAAAATTTATTTATTTATCATTTAAAAATATTTTTACATTTAAAGAGTTCAAATTTCTTCTTTTGATGCAAAAGAAGATGATAAAAGCCCCAGCCCCCAAAAGCATTCTCATTGTATTGCTGCAAGAAAAACAAAGAAAAGAACATGTTCCGAAGATATAAAGCTCTTAAAAATCCAAGCCCTACAAACTAAATAAATACTAAACAAAATCCCTATGCCCGCTAAAAGGGAAATAACTTTACTAAGTTCAAAAAAAAAAAAAAAAAACCCATTTTAACTGTGAGTCCACCCAGTCCCATAACCATGGGGATTTCCCTCCACTTGAGTATTATGGGACGTCGTCCTACCCACACCAGGATTGCTCCTAATAGGGTGGACCTCAATCCTACCCTCGACCACTTGTCCAGGCAAAGCTGACATCTGGCCGCCTCCAGTGCCGTTGGTTGAATACGTGCGAGTTCCACTTGCGGTGTCAGCAGCAGTGCCTTTAGCCGTGTATCCGTCGTCTCTGCCGGATTGCTTCGCTGCAGCATTTTGCTGACGTGCTTCTCGTTTGTCAAGCTCTGCTAGGCGGATCCTCTCTTCTTTCTTTTGGGTTGCCATTTCTTTTTGCATTGGGTCATGGGCTGTTGCTTTCTCTACCTGCACCACCACGTATTCCATCTCCAAAATTAAATTCCAAATTGTAAATCAAATACTAATTGCGTTATTCAAGTAATGGTTACAGATTATTCATCTTCGAGATTCGAAGCATATAAACGTTGGTCCCTTCCCGGAAATTGCCTAGTGGACTAGTAGCCACCTTGATAACATGTCTTTGGCTACAAAACCGTAAGGTCGTCCAAAATGTTATTAGGAATGGCGCACGTAGTATGCAAAAGTGCAGTATGTTATCTAAATTTTTTATTTTTTAAAACAATCAATGAAATATTTTATACAACTATTTGAATGCATATGACATTTTCTTAAATATATATAAAAAATTATATATATATTAAATATATATCTGTATTTAAAAATAATATTTTTAAATGGAATAAACCACTACCCAAGTTTTAAAGCGAAAATTGACCACAAGAAGGAACGACAAAAAGAACGTTGTACAATGGGATAATAAGGTTTGGTTTATAAAATGCTCCATAATTAAGGCTAATCTAATGCACCCTATCCTACAAATTGAGTTGGGGGGGGGGGGGGGGCATGAAAAATTATAGGAGGAAATGGAATGGATTGACCTTATCCTCCACGGTGGCTTTGGTCTTTTCCAAGCCAGATCTGGCAGAGGCCGCTATGTTAGCCGCTGTTTCCTTAATGGACTGCATATTTCTTTCTTTCCGGTCTTGCTTTCTGCTTCACTCTCTTAACACTACTCAATTGTTTCAACTTTAGAGGACCTCTTGGTTAATATTGTTCTGCATTAAATGGATGCAAAAGGGCATCTGGGTTTCTACCACGTGGCATTCCAAGACAAATATACGTGGCATTCGTGGAGGGGCTTTTTCTTATGATTTGACACGTTTGTTGCCACTTCGCCAGTTGTCAACAAAGCGAGGCAGGTTCGTTAATAAGAATAAGCTCTATACTGAAACGAGGCAAGTTGAACATGTTTTAGGCGACAGGAAGCCAGCAGTTGCTCCGTGATCCGCATTTGTCTTCATCTGCTTGCCCTGCATTTTGAGCTTTGCCCATTATTTTAGGGGTTCCTTTGGTTTGACATCGTTTATTCTCTGTATCTATATTATTTATATTATATATATTATTTGTGTTAATTATAATATCTATACTTATCATAATAGAAATAATTAAACTGACATCACAAATTCAGTAATGCTAATTTAGTTAAAATTTACATAAAAATTAAAGTTAAAATCATATTATAAGATTTAATTTAAGAATATATCTTTAGTTATTGTTGATAAAAAATACGATTTCACTTTAAGTATATGAAAATAAACATCCCATATAAGTATTCTAGTCTATATTTTTTAATAATTACCTTATAATGATGCATAGGCAATTTAAATAGACTAGACTATAGACATACACTAAAAGACTAATTAGAGTTATATCTTACCGTCAAATAGTGTATATTCTAATTAGTAATCATAGCAGATTTTAACTCTTATTACTAGAGTTTTAACTTAAATATGATTTATTAGATAATATTACCTCAATATTAGTTAAATGTTTATCTCAGTCCACTTAATAATTATATAGGTTACATAAAGTTCAATATTCTCTCGCTTAGGCCATATGATAAACCAAATACTTAAATAAGTGATATTTAAATCCAAACTTTAATATAGTCATAAGTAACTCTAGCTCAATCCCACTCAATTAAAGATTCACATAGCATGAATCATGGCAGTAACTTTCTAATCTAAATATTCCCCTCCATGTATTACAATATATGATCCCCTCTAAAAGAGCACTTTATGAGATAACACTTTACGAATAAATTTTTTGCAATCATTTGAAGGCCAATTGATATATAAACTTTATGTGCACAAACTTAAACATGTCCTTAAGGTCTAAGAATGTGAAAACAATAAAATTAAAGAAACTGAAATAGATCCTAACAGAATTTAACTAGCCCCATATGATCTATATGAATTTTAAATTGTTTGTTGACAATGTTTTAGTCATGGGATCTACTACCATTAAATCTATACTGATGCGGTGGATATCCATTTTTTGCTTCTTTATAGAGTCTATAGTAGCGAGCTACTTTATATCTATTTGCTTGTTACGATTTCTACTTTTATCATTTTTGGAAATGCATACTACATAAGAGTTGTCACAATAAATTTTTAATGGCTTTGATGACAACTTTCAAGCTAGAGATAAAATATTTCAATTTTAATATCTGTGATATTACTTTATAACATAATTCATTTAGCAGCTTTCTTATGTCCAAAGCCAAGATTACTTCAATATCTACCAAGCGTTTCTACTACAGATCTTATGTCAAGTTTTTGCGTGAACTTAAACATACACGAGGCTAACAATACTAGATGCATATGGAATAACTTTATATGATTATTTTCCAATCCACAAAGAGAGACTTAAATCGAATTTATCCTCTTCACAATTTGTATCATTGTAGGTGAACAATTTTGCATCTTAAATCTTCCCAAAATTCTCTTGCTATAAGCTTATTGAGATAAACTTAATATCTTTTCAAACTTATCTCTATGAATCTTCATGTCTATGACATACGAGGCTTCACCTGAATCTTTCATATCAAAGTTTTAAGAAAGAAAATCTTTTGTATCATGTAAAGCAATCACTACTTGAAAGGAGAATTTCATCAATATATAGGACAAAAATTATGAACTTACTCCTACTGACTTTATGGTATGTACAATAATCAACATCTTTAGTAAACTAAATGAAACATTATGAAATTTTATATACCATTAATGGGATGCTTGTTTTAATCCCTATATTAATCTTTCAAAGAAATCTTCAGGTTAAATTATGTATACCTCTTTTCAAGATCCTAATTTAATAAAGTTTTTTTCACCACCATTTAATATAACCAAAATGAGCCATAAATTCTATGACAATTTTTAATGAAACTTTCTTAAAACTGGTGAAAAATTTTCATAGTAATCAATACCTTCCTTCAAGTGAAACCTTTGGCCACAAGTCTCGCCTTATACCATTCAACATTATTAAATGGTAATTCAACAAGTACTAGACTAGATCATTAGTCATTAGTTCTATCTCTTTAATCATAAATGTTTACCAAAGTTTGAAATTTTCACAATTAATGGCCTGTGAAAATAAGATAATGTTTACATCTAATATCAAAATTAGACTTTTATAAGTATACAACCAATTCATAGAAATAGTTGGTTTCTTACCCATTGGATCTTCTTAATTCTACTTTCTTTTGTGCATGTTGTCCGCCTTTAGTAGCATTGTTCTATTGCAAAGGTTGTTCTTGATTTAATTGTTCTTCCATTAATTCTATAGGTTTGTATTGCGAAATAATTTACAAAAGATCAATCTAAATTAATTTATTCCTTAATATTAACCTTACGAGAAAAGTTATTCCCATTGGACTCATGATCCATAAGAAACTTATTATTTCCAAACATCAACAATTTTAGTTGAATAGAGGAGACATTTAAAACCTGTACCCTTAGCTACATAGCTTATAACTGTAAACTGTTATTGGATCCAGTTTCTTTATGTTTGGTTTACAAACTTTCACATTAATGGACAATCTAAGTTCGTAAACATCTTAAGCTGGATTCCAACTATTCCATAATTCAAAGAAAGTTATAGAAACTATTTTAGTTGGAGATTTATCTAAGATAGAAACAGTAGTTTCTATGCATCATTCTATAAAGAAAGGTGTCTGGTCTCTAAATAATATAATGTTATTTGAATAGTTAACAAACTTATTCTCACGATCAAAATCCAAGTTAATGATAACAAAATGAGTAGAAACATTTTCCTTTTGAAATTTCAAAAATAGAGTTCTAAAATTCAAAACTCATTTCTCCTAATTTGGGAATGAAATGAAATAAAAAAATTTTCAAGTTTTAAAACAAATCTTAATTTAAAAATGATCCTGAAAGTCCTTATTAATTTTCAAATATATGTTTCTCCCATTTTCTTTGAGTTTTCTTAGCCTTATGGAAGCTTAAATGGTTATGAAATATAATTCGCGAAACCTAAGTCTAACCACCAATTATAAGGAACATAATCAAAAGAGATTCATACAAAATTGAGTTTACCATTATTTTCAAGCCTTCTTATGTAATTTATGCAATATTTCTGTATATGTGCCTTAGTTAATGTAAAAAAAAAAAAAGGATTTGATGCCATTTTTCTTTATTACCAATTTCCTTATCCTCCTTATAACACATTTGCATGCTTATCACCTTTTTAAGTCACTAGGCAAATTGAGTCAATTCCTCATTCTTTAATCTTTCTTCCTCTTGAATACTCATAATTAAAAATTTATTTATAGACCATTTTCTTTATGTGTATTTTGAATAATCGATACTTACTAGGAAAAGAGTTAAATATGGAGGTGATAAGAAATTTACACGAAAAACTCAATTTTGAAAACTCAAATTGAGCAACAATGTCTCTTAAATCTTATAATGTGCTTATACATAACTTTAAAACTGTTACAACTTTATTCCCGAAAGCTTTCTTATTAGGATGATAGCCAAAACCTTATCAGATTTAATAATATGATCTTTAATCGTTTTCAAATAATCTTTGCCATTGTCACAATTTAAGATGAAATCCCAAATTGATTTAATATACATTATACTTAAATGGTTAAATTTCTCTCACTGTAAATCTAAATCTATTTGTGTTTTACGCACTTTATTTGTTGAGGACAAGTTGTCCATCCGAAGCACTTAAAGATAATTTAATTTACTATTTTTAATTAGAGTAATTTTTTATCACCATTTATTCTAGAAGCTTTATCAATCACCACAATAGAAATTGCTGTAAAATACGAGGAATTATACTTGAATTGAATAAATCATTTTATATTCAAATGTAAATTCAAACCTTTTTGTAGGTAGAAGTGCATCATACATATGGATTTACACAACTTTAATAATAAAACAATAACTTTAGAACACCAAAATTAAATAATTCATACCTATCAGCCTAGGAAAATTTAACTTTGATCTTATATTGTTTTATTCTTTTAACAAATTTACAAAATTAATTATTTTCTGTGAGGCCAAATAACTAATTTCGTGGTTTAAAAACTTTATGAATGTCTTTTTTCTTATGTAGCTATTTAAAGAAAAACTTTATTTTGAATAATCACTATTTTATCTAAATCAATTAACTTAAGATGATGTGACTACTGTCAAGCTAATGATGTAGAACCCAAATAATAACATCCAATGTGTATGCATAAAATGCATATCACAACTAATTCCTTATTAATGTCATTTTGTTTATGCAATTATTGAAAGGAAACTTCATTTTAAATAACTACTGTTATCCAAATCAACAGACTTAAGATGTTGTAACCACTCTTAAACTAGTGATTAGAACTTTAATAGTGAAATTTTGAATACATATAGAAATCTTTGTTGCATATTAAAAATAATTGCAATGAAATTTCAATATTAAATCATGCTAACTTATTGCAATTATTGTATAAATAATTTTATATATTAACGTCACAGTCCATAGGTAATTATTTAAAGAAAATTTTATTTTAAATAATTACTAATTCTAACTAAATCAATTAAATTAAGATGCTATGACTAATCCCAAGTAATTGATTTAGCTTTTCAATAATGACATAATATATGTACACCATAAGTAATTGCATACATGATTTAATAACTAAAATATATATCAAATAAATTTATAGAATAAAACTTTATTGATGTCATTTAACGTAGGCAATGATTTAAAAAAATTCTTATTTTAAATAATTACCAACTTATCTAAATCTTGTAACTTAAAATCCTATGGCTACGATCAAGCAAGAGATTTAGATCTTTAATAATAACATTGATTTTTTATGTAGTAAAAATTACATAGAGCAGCAAAATATCAATATGTCATGTAATAACATACTTCAAAAATCATGATTAATTTATACATTCCATGCATGTTCTTATCATATAAATGTGCCCAAGATCATAACCTTTTTTATTTCATGATATACATAGATGTGCATATTAAGATTTTAATGCAAACAAAAACCTTAACATTCAAAATTGCATTTATCTGTAAGATGAGAATACAACTTTTTTTATACACATTATAGGAAGAGTATGTATTGCCCAAAAATTCTCAACATGTCAAAATATTTTATCATGAAATAAACTTCTAAAATTTTTATGTACAAATATATTTATTATATAATTAAACATAAATATTAAATAATAAATATTGAACCTATTTGTAAATTTTCAGAAAAATGACCTAAAATTAGAAATATTAAAATAATTGAGTCTAGAAAAAATGAGCAGAAATAGCCTCAAAAAGGCTCCCCGCACGCCACCTATGGCATGGAGGCGTGCTAACCTACCGACCTCCATTAAGGTCGGGCTTGATCTATTCGAGTCTATTTGCTGGTTTTTCGTCTTTTTAGATTATTTTTTATGTAATTAATGATATAAAAACTTGATTTCTCATAAGATTTACATAGCTTATCCTTTGATCAAGAACACAAAGATCATCATCAAATCACATAAAGCCTTTTGAGTTTTTAAAACCCATGCCAAACCTGATTTGTTTGTTTTTCTTTAATTCCACATGCTTTGTATTTTTTTTTCTTAGTAGGCTTAGATAGTGATTAACAAATAAAAGTCTACACACATGATTAAAAAAATTCATCGTGTCCTTTCAACGATCTCCGATAAAACTATTTAATCAATATTAGCGTAGCTTTTCAAACCTTTTAGTGTTTCATGTGTTGGGAAGAGGGCTCACAAATTAATTAATTAATTAATTTGCGACGGAAATATCAGGATCAATTTCTCCCCCGTCCTTGTGCAGACTATCGAGCGGAGTAAAAA
>JAQSVH010000009.1:7547513-7557843 GCA_029448705.1 Adansonia digitata
ATATATATATAATCTTTTATTTTTCTTGTTAATCGTTTAAATATAAACAAAAATATTAAACGTGTTAATATTAAATATATATTAAATGTATTCAGTTAATTATCAGATCTAATATGTTTCACCTTCCTTGTTGTTTCAACTTTGTTTTATTGAAGCCCTCTGCGATTCTATTTGCTTGATTAGCATGAATAAGCTTCATTCTCATAGATGCTTAAGATGCTGATTTCACCTGAAAAAATTATAACAGTGTCTTTTGAATGTGAACAAGTAAGATAATTTCTAAATTAAAAAAGTATTTCGATAATTAAATTGGATACAGTTAATGTAACATCGTCCACACATAAAAACATAATAACAAGAACCCAATTAAGGCTTCCACAATGTGGTAATTATAAATGCATTGGTTAAGCTTAAAACAACATTTATTTATGGCTAAATATAGAAATTTCAAAGACCATCCGCTGAGTCAAACATTTCCTCATCTAATAAAAACTCTTTTAAGCTTCAGTTGTCTTTTGGAATGTCAAGGTTCGCAAATATTGGACTGTCAACTCCCACTCCCATTGCATTTAGGCCATTGTCAACGTACACAACAGCGCCGGTTATAGCCGACGACAACGGCGACGCCAGAAAGGCAGCAGCATTTCCCACCTCCTCTGTCCAAGATTATAACGCATACTTTAATAAATACAAAAGGTATTTGCAATTCTACTTTCTTGTTTTAAGAAAAAGTCCGAATGCCAAATTCTTCATTTTAGTACCATGGAATGCAGATACAAGTCATAGTTTGAGACTTACCTGCTGATAGTTCTTTCTGTAGGGGCGCGTTAGCCAGTGAATAATCGATCATCATGTCGATAAAGCCAATTGCTTTCGCAGCTCTGCTCCTCAATGGGCCTGATATATATTTTTGGGCACAAAAAAGAAAAATGTAAGGGAATTTGATATATAAATATATATATATATATATATATATATATACAGCACTAGCATGCTCAACAACGATGCAGCTCGCTTTTACTCTACACGGAACAAATCACAAGAAACGATAACATGTGATTGAAAACTGCACATACTTCAATGAACATTATAAAAGTAACTTCAAACTTTCATCAAGTGATCAACAGCCATGAGAATGGACAAAGCACATTCCAGCCTTACAGCAAAATAGGATATTAGGACGTAAGATTCTCGACTTGATGGGAATTTGATTCCTGATTTACCTAAAAAATGCAGTTTTATCCTCCAAATGAAAACTTAGAAAATTTCCTCCTTACTTTTGCAATTTTCTTACATGTACTGAATCCATAAATTCTTTTCATGGTTCCTCCCATACATGTGCTGTGGCACGGTAGGGGAACTAATGAGAAATAATTATCTCTGGAAATGTTTTTTTTATTATCAAGAAAAAAATTATGCTTTTACGGGCATCTGAGCTGGGGTGGTGGGGGGATTTTTTCTTATTAATAAGTTACTGACCTGCCGAGATTGTGTTGACTCTGACTTTGTGTTTTCTTCCAGCTTCAAAAGCCAGCACCTGTTAACAAGCAAACACCGAGTTACCAGTAGTTGAGAAAAAACAAAAGAGATGCCAAAATATGGCAAGCTGCAGAGACAGAAACAGGAAGCAAGCGCTGATAATACATGAAAAAGAAGAAAGGAAAAACTCACACGTGTATCACTCTCCAAAGCAGCCTTTGCTGAACTCATGCCTCCACCATATCTGTGCCCATAGAATGACATGATGAAATCTAAACAAAATATTCATAGGAAAGATGTCTTAAATAAGGGAAAATATAAATGGCAACATACCCTGGGATTATTCTTTCAGAAGCAATGTATGTTAGAGAAATCGAAGCACCTCCTGCAGCATCATAGACAAGCTTAAATTCAAGCGACAATTTGCATGTTCATTTCCATGGATTGTTAAGAAAGAAAATACAGTTAGACTGAATGAGAAACATGCCTGGATTCATTATTGGAACAAAATGTTTGAGTAGAGAAACAAAGGAGTAACTTGATGCAGATAGGGCAGCAAGATATCCGTTTCTTGATGTCTCTAAAAGTGGCTTGCTTACCTGCCGATGCATGTTAAGAATAGATAAGCAACTCAACAGAATTTGAGAAAAACAGCACCGAAGTATTAAAGTGAAGAACGCCATACCTCAGGTCCATTTGCAAGTGAGTGAACAAGAATGTCAATACTGCCAAAATCCTTTTTAACAGATTCAACAAGCTCCTGTGAGGCATTAACACAATGTGGTCAGCCGTCGTACAATTCCTTATGAACTTCAAAGACAAAGGCATTTTATCAGTGCACTGGAGAACCACCATAAACTTGATACATTCCAAAGATTAGAATCAAACATCCAAGTTTTTGAATATAAATATCTAGAATAAGAAGTTTCCAGCATCAAGAGTCTATTAGGACAATCTGTTTTGTGAAACCAAATGATATTCACACCTACTTATCAGGTGAAGCCATGGATCTTTAGTTATACATAATCCATCCATTCACTTAATTTAACTAAACACACTCAAATTTTCAACTTTTTTCTACCAAATAGAGCTTCGCATGAGGAAGGAAAAACTTTTTGAGATTGTGGTTTATGGTTTAAATTGCTCAAATCCTCTAACTAACTAGGAAACAAAATTGCAGTTTATTAAAACAAGCAAAAGTTATTTTTGCTGCTTGGTTAAATGTTAAAAGTTAAGCATGCCATGGAGCTGAAATGAATTTTCGAACAACTCACTGGCACCGAAACAATGAAAATATGTAGCTAAATCAAGAGAATATTTTATCTGCCCTATGAGATGCGAAGGCAACTTAAAAGTTGCATATTATGAGGTTGAATTTGATTGAACAGTGTTTTACCTGAACTGTCCAATTCGAAGATCCTGAATAACGTTTATTTGTTTTCACCTGAAGGAAATAAAAAATTAGGATACCACAAATTAATATTTGTCATCTTCTTAAACTATATGGAAAAAAGCTTACATCTTCAGGTACATCCTCAGGACAGTCATAAACAGCATCCATGGGATAAACTTTGGTGATCTCCATTAATGACCCATCTGGCAGTCTGGAAAAGTAAAATTCCAATTAGCATAAGGTAAGAGAGAATTCAGAAAATACCAAAATCTATGCAATCAATCAGGAAAGCCCATCTCTGTTCTTACACACGTGATTCATCAAATTTCCCACGTCTTAGACTGCTCTCAAATATGTTGAGTGCCTGTAAAAAGAAATGCACGCAAATTGTAAGAAAAATTGAAAAAAAATACAACTGTGACATTACAATGAGAATCTTTGTTTCCAAATGACCAAGAGGTTAATCAAGACACATACAGGCACCCATGTTCCAACAAGAATTTGAGCTCCAGCAGCAGCAAGAGATTTTGCTATTGCCCAACCATATCCATTGTCATCAGCAACACCAGCTATAAATGCTCTTTTACCTGCTAACAGATGCATCATATTAGATGTTCAAATAGTTATTGGCGTACCTCATAGATAATTTTCATGCCTTAAGAGCTTTTGAGCAGGACAAGACCCATTGAGGTAGCAAACTTTTTAAGGTTCTATAAAAATGAGCACCTGGTGAAATAATACACATCATAATGTAGTCTATTTGTGTTCAATATTGTTTCATCTAGGAAAAATACAGTATCTTTTGAATTAATGCGTCTAAATGGTAGTGAAACATGCTTGATACAAGTTATAACATCACATATATAAATTTCCCATACTTATTTACTGCATAGAAAGACACATAATGAGTGAATGCAGTGAAGATAAACTACCATAGATGTGAAAGGTAAAATATATGAAGATGAAACTCATTAAAATCAAGCTTCAGAAAAGATGGGCGAACGAAATAAGGATAGTTGACCTCTTAAATCAATAGGCAGTCCAGGCAAAGGCTTGTTGTCATTTGCCTCAGACATTGCCCTTGCAACAAACTTCTCAAATTTCACAGGTTTTGAAGTAACCCTATGAAGGAATGGCTGCCTCGATGAGATATGAGCAGAGCTTGCAAGCCTTGTCCAAGATGCCTCTTTATGCTCAGTGCCTATGTTCACCATGCTCGACACAAGCATTTTACGAGAAGAAGAAATACAAGGCTTAATATTTGCCATGTATGAGCCAGGAGCTGTAGCCGTTCCCATCTTTTTTTTTTTCTCCCTTATTTGAATCCCCAGAAATCAATAAAATTCTGCAAGATTGAAAGGGACAATTATATAGTCAAATGAAACACATAACAGTAAGGTTCAAAGAAAGACAACTTTTAAGCAATATCATCAGCAACGGCATTAACTTAATAGAACAGAAAACAACTACATCCCCTCTTCAAAGGTTTGGGTATGTTAATTGATCACAAGTTAAAAACTTTTCTTAATCAATAGTGTTTCTAAACACCCGATTCTAATTAGCTTATAATGTATAAATCAACACTATAATGTTCCTAAAATGTAAATTCTATAAGGGTAAGGTTGGTTTCCCATATTATGGGTTCTTACTTCTAGGAATAGTTTGACCACTGTGCTACAATGCTTGGACATTTAACACATCATTGCTTACTTTCATCAGATTTCTCAGCAATCAAATAAGAAACAGAAGATTTCTCATATTAGCTTCTCTAAATGGATCAACCAACATGTAACTTAAACAGAAGATCAAATTCAATACTTCGAAAATAGACGCAAGCAAAAATGAAATTAAAACAAAACAAATGGAATGAACCCATTTATTAAATTTTCAATCAAAAACCATATTTAACAGTAACTATAGACCAAGAAATAATGAGAGGAGATAAAACTGAAGATCAGTATAACATTGAAAGATCCGAAAACTCACCAAAGTGAAGAAATGTGATGGAGATGAAGAGGAAGGTTTGGGTTATGCTTTAAATGTGTACGGAGTTGTTGTGTATATAAATGTGGTTGTGTCTCTTTGTTTGGTGGGGTTTCGATGAAATCGAAGTGGCTGATGAAGTTTTGGTTTCGAACAGTTGGGGAAGGGACGAGGGGGGAGCTTTGGAAATGTCGACGAGAGTTTTGAGGGTAACGTTGGCCTCGGCGCCCGCTGGAATGACTGATTTGCCCTTTTCTACAGTTTTGAGTGTACAACTGCCGCACTTGGAAAATTTTGGTTAGAGAAGCTTTTACTATTTTAAGCAAAAATATATTTTTTTGAAAGAAAAAAATCATATAAATTTTTTTAAACTATTCAAAATAATTCTGAAATCTGAACCAAGGCATACCATTGGCAAGGGATTTATGGCTTCTGAGAGAATTAGGAAGACTGATCCGTCAAAATTAGACCACAAGGCGAAGAGGTAGCTTCATCAACTTGTCATTCATCGTAGGTAACATGCATCAAATGCATATATAATATGCATAATCTTGAATGGTCTTTGGTGTTATATTGTTCTGAACATTGACTTTGAATGCTTCTACTGCAGCAAAGGAAGCGCTTGAGAAGTGGCCAAGCATGATGCTGTTCTTGAAGAGGAACTGTAACATGATCATTGCCGCAGGGCACAATCTTATCAACAATTGGCAAGTTTTAAGCAATTTTGCAAGTATTTTGGGTGCTTTCTTCGCTCATTCATATGTGGGTCGTTTTATGACCATTTGGCTTGGGTTCAGTTTCCAGTTTCCTGGTAATCAGCTCCTCTTTCTTTCATCAGTTGTAGATTTCAATTTCATTTTTAATGTTTTTAAGGATAGTTGTTACTATACTGTTTATGTTTTACTTGTAATGTTACAGGGTGTGACCATTCTATGGCTGACAGCCCTCATACCAAAAGTTAGGCCTTCTCCATATGACCCCCTAACTAAGAGCTGCAAATTTGCAAAAACAGGACAGCTGAGAGTATTAATCCGTGCCTTGTTTTTCAAGTCCATTGGAGCTGGCGGCATTGGGCCATGTTCCATGCGATTTGGTGCGGATCAGTTGACCAACAAAAGCGGAAAGAACCTGGAGTAGAGCTACTTCATCTGGCGTTATGCTGCAGCATCCCTTGGTGGTTAGCTTGGTTTGACGGCTGTCGTTTACATTCTACAGATAAATGGATGGCAAGTGGAAAATGGATGTTGCTTTTTTCTAATGTTTCTTGAAGCTATGGCGTTTTACATTGCTTCTCCCCTCCATGTTGAGCGGAAATCTGGCACAAGCCTCTTCTCTGGCTTTGATCAAGTTCTTGTGGTTTCTTAAAAGAATCGAACCCTCCCATTTCCACCTGAAAAATCAGGTTACATCACGGAAATGATTCACAGATTATTGTGCCGAGTGAGAAATTAACGTTTTTGAACAATGAATGCATCCTTAGAAATGCTGAACAGGGATCGTGGTGGCTATAGCTGGGAGCCAACTCGAGTTTCCGGTACTCCAAGCTAGTACCATCAACGGACATGGTTTTGGAGGCTTCCACGTTCCAGCAGCGTCTTTAACTGTGTTTTGTTTATGTCACTGTTTTATGTGGGTTGTTCTGTATGAACATGTAATTAGTAATCCCATTGGCACCAAAGATCAAGGGTAAACAAATATATATCAGTGTCAACATGAAGATTGGAATTGGTTTATTCCTCTCTGTCATGGCCATGGGACTTACATCAATGATTGAGAAAGTCAGATTAAGCAAAGTAATCCTGGAGGATCATGCAAAAAATCCAAGTGCAATTGTAAATATGTTAGTCACGTGGCTTCTGCCTCAGTATATTGCGTTGGGAATAGGCAGAGTCTTGGAGCACGCTTGCTAAATTCGAGTTTTATCATCGAGAGTTCCCTGAGACCATATCAAGCTAGCGTTGGTAATCCCCTGTTCATTTTTGTCCTTGGCATTGCCACACATGTTTTGTAGTGCTCTCTTTAACATTGTCAACCACACTACTTCAAGAGATGGAAAACCCAGTTGGGGTTGCAGGCAACCTTAATGAGGCTCGCTTCAACCATTACAATTGAAGTCTTGCAGGCTTGAGCCTTGGCAACTTGTTCTATAACATCATTTGGAGAAGATCTTATGGATCTACCTCAGGTGTTGTCGATTAAGATTATGTATCAGAGGAGTAATAAACCTGACAGTACTCATATCTAGAGATGATTTCAGTCTTGGATCGATCTTGCCTGCCTGGTTTTTGTTTTGGCAGGCTGTCGACCCTTGATTGTGTTGCCACTCCATGTTCTCCCCTGCACTACTGTTGTTGACATGCCTTAGGACTTATATGTAACCTATTTTTTCTAATCACTTTCTTAAACATGTATTAGTGGTACATGTGTTAGTGATAACTTGAAGTAGTTGCTAATTTTTAGGAAGTTGATTAATTGGTGGATGTTAGTTATGTTTCCATGCACTGGATCATGGGTAAGTTAGTGGACCATTATCTTTATTTTCAGTTATTTATCCACGTGTATAAACACATGATTTGTTTCAAAGCAACATACACTTTGCATTCCAATTCTTCTTGTCTACGTTTTTTGTGTTCATCGTTTTTTTTTTTTTTCTAATGAGTCTAGTTCGTTGTACTTTGCTACAAGCAGCCTCTAACAACAACAATGACCTTTATTTTCGTGCATGAATTCGTCATCGATGATCTTATCTTTGCTTTCCCAGAATGCTTAAATTTTTGTCCTGGAAACTCTTGATCGGAAATTCAAAAGACAAATTTAGCTTAATAAATCAGGAATTTCAAGTGACCTATATACATATACGAGTTAATCCTCTATTCAGTCGCAACACTTACATTTAAGTTTTGAGTTAATCGACATTCATAATTCTTCAGTTTAACAAAAATAAATCAAAAAGCTACTCAATTGTCGTGTCTTAAATCTATATATAAAAAGCTTTAAAAAAAGTGAACATAATATTCATGTTGAATTCACATCCGAGATTCACTCTTAAATCAAGATAGGATAATTTTAAACTCTTTAATATAATCCCTTTAAAAAAGGGACAACAGAATCAGTATATCTTAATTGGAACGTTGAGAGATGATAACTAAAACGCATCTTAAATATTTCAAGGTTATTAACGCGGTTTATTCCTCAAAGCTTACTCACTTGAGCGAAGGCGACATTATTTGAAGCCATCCACAATTTTCCCAAAGCAATTAGCTAACCATTTCCTTTCCTTCTAACCTCCACCATCACGTGCGTAAGCTTTCCCCTGTTTGCCAAAACCTTGGCATCAATCTCCACATGTTCCTGCATATATATTCAATTTATCAATGCCATTCAAGAGCTTGAATTTTACATATATATATATATGTATAAACTATAAAAAAATTACTGGACATAGTCAGTAAATAGACTAACTTGAATCTTAGCAGTTGAATAATATGAAATGCTGAAATCAACAGAGGTTATGACACGATTGGTGACAGTGTAAATAGCAACAGCTCCGACAACGTCCATCAAGGTTGCTATAGCTCCGGCATGCCAATTCCCATCAACATCCTATGCATATATATATATATACGTTTAAAGAAGAAAAAAAAAAAAAGAAACCCATAAACAAAAATGTTATTACACAGTCGAATCGTTCGGATAATTTAATGAAGAAAGAAAACTAAGAAAACACAACTACTGCAGTTGATCCAGATTTTGTACAGAGGCAGAAGTTGGAACGATGAAATTGAATCGTATAAATCCCTTGCTAGCTTGAGTGGTGCGTAGTCCTTCAAGGGCTTGGGTCTCCAATCCGTGGCCTATATCCCCTTGTACAAGGGCCTGTAGCCGCGTTACAGATTTCTTCAGCAACTTATCATCTTCCATATCTTTCAGAGCTTCTCTCAGTTTCTCTAGTTTCTAGTCTTTCTCTTTGTTTGACCCGTTTGCCAAGAGGATCGAGGCGCTGAACCTTTTTTTCTCCTGCCGTAGTGATAACGGTATAGACTTACATGTTTGAGACCGCAAATCTTTTGCGCTCATTTTCAAACTGCTTTTTCAGTCGGTATAAGCTTTTTCCCCCTATGTGTAAAATATACAAAACCTTTTTCCTAGTTTTCTCTCCTATTTCTTCCTTATTATTTGATAGTTTGTGTTCGTATCGTTTTTATATTTTTTTATTTATTATAATTATATTTAAAATATTATATATTTAAATATATTTAAATGTTTAATATTTTTTATCATATAAATTATAATATATTTATGTTTTTATTTATATTATATTTTAATTATTTTTTGATAAAATATAATCAAATTATGTATAAAATTACTATAAAAGTCAATATTAAAGTTGTACTAGAATGGTTCTCCCCACTTTGCGGAATTGAATTTTTTTTATAATTTTAATAATATTGAATAATAACTATTTACCAAAATATTTTTTAAAAAAATTCTAATATATATATTAAAATAATTTTATTTTTAATATAAAATTTAAATATTTCAAGTTATATTTTTCTCGCAAATAAAAAAATTATTACTAAATC
Organism: Adansonia digitata; assembly: GCA_029448705.1. Taxonomy (NCBI): domain Eukaryota; kingdom Viridiplantae; phylum Streptophyta; class Magnoliopsida; order Malvales; family Malvaceae; genus Adansonia; species Adansonia digitata. Next base: position 7,556,952 of record JAQSVH010000009.1, read on the forward strand.
ATTTTTTAAAAAAATTATAAAATAACTTTTTTTATTAACAAATTCATAAAAAATAAAATTTAAATCGATTTTTTTACCAATTAGATTTCATTTCTTCAATTATAAGAATTCAACCAGATCAATTACTTTTGCTAGTATTTTTTTTATTTTCAATTGATAAAAAATAATTGCAAAATATTTTGAGCAAAATTTTTTTTATTTTCTTATTAATAAATAAATATTTTTAATTTATTGGTTCATTCTGTGCTTATTTTAAAACCTTGTTTTCCTAATTACTCTTTTTGCAAGAAAAACATTTTCTTTCCTTATTAATAATTGTTTATGATAATGATAATGATAATAAGTAATAAATATTTTTCCTTCATTAATTAATTTTGTAGTTCTTCGAAACTTTTTCTCATAATACTATCCGAATCATCATTAGATAAAAAAATAATATTTATCAAAATTTTAATTTGCTAAATATCTAAATTTATTAAATCAATTTTTTTAATAAATAAAATATAAAATTTATAATAACTAAAAATATAAATAGATATCGAATATTGTACGACATTTGAATCTATTATATCTATAAATAAATGGGATTTGAATACATAATAGCTCCGACATCATCTAAACCAAAGCTAAAGAGTATTCGAATTATAAATATATAAAACTTTTAATTTAAATTTGATCTAAATCTATTATGAATAATATATACAATATTCAAATAAGTAATATAAGAATTTGTAAAAAAATTTGGATAATGTTGGCTTTCATATTTTTAGTATACAGTTTTACCCTTAATCAAAAAAGTGCAAAAAAAAAAAAAACTTTGCATCTTAATTAATAATATTTTTATAATCACCATAAATTAAAAATATCTTTAAGTGAATGCACTATACTATAA
>JAQSVH010000009.1:7564305-7577654 GCA_029448705.1 Adansonia digitata
TTTTTTTATTTACCGAAGTAGGTCGTTTTCAGATTATTTACTGAAATAGGCCAATTTTGAAAAGCTATTAAGAAATTGCCATTTCAAATGCGAATTTCTGAACATGAAAAAAATTGTAAAACTTAGTTGGGAAATCGTCCAATTAGATGGCGATTTCTCAACTCTGATTGGGCGATTTGTCAATTTCTTAAAAGAATTCGACAAATGAAATGTAGATTTTTCACCCAAGAAATTGGAGCATCAGTTGGCGATTTCCCAACATTATTAATTTTTTTGGCTTTTTTTATTGCGTTCAGAAATCGTCAGATCATCTGATGATTTCGTATTTCATGCCACATTTTATAAGGTTTAGGTTTTATTTATGTTCGAAAGGACGTGACTAATGTATGAAAATTAGATTTTTTTTGAAATAAAATAAGTTGATAAGACTAATGGAAGATAATTAGATTTTTTCTGATATGAAATAAATTGATGAGACTAATATATGGGAATCAGATTCTTTATAATATAAAATAAACTGATGAGATTTATGGATACAATCAGATTTCTTCTAATAATAAATAAGTTGATAAGAATAATGCATGCAATCAGATTTCTTCTGATATAAAATAAGTTGATAAGACTAATGCATGTGAATCAGATTCTTTCTTATATGAAATAAGTTGACGAGACTAACGCATGAGAAATGAGATTTCTATTGATCTGAAATAAGTTGATGAGATTAATGCATGGGAATCAGATTCCTTCTGATATGAAATAAGTTGACAAGACTAATGCATGAGAAAGGCGTTTTCTGCTTATATGAAATAAGTTGATGAGACTAATACATAGGAATCATATTCCTTCTGATATGAAATAAGTTGATGAGACTAATGCATGAGAATCAGATTCCTTCTGATATCATTTTTAGCTGATGACACTAATGCATAGATTGTAAATGTCAGATTGCAAAGATTAGACTAATGCATTGGATAAATTCAGACATTTTGAATGGGAAAAAAATCTTGTTAAGTGTGTTGCATTATAAATATGAGCTAATCATTATCATTTTTATTGTCATTTTTATTCTCAGCTGCTATTGTTGTTTTCTCAGTTTAGTGATAGTGCTTCTTTATTCTCTTGTTTTGTATTCTTAGTTTCAATTTTTAGCATTTTGTTTAGAGTTATTTTCATCTTACCAACATGAGTAATAGATTTGTTACACTTATTTATTTAAATGAAAAAATTGTCAACAATGAAGAAGGTGTTACCTTTCAAAGTGACTGTCCTAGAACGATTAGTATTGATGAAAACATTACAGTAGAGGAATTGAAGGTAAAAATTGATAAAAAAAATTAGAGCTATAAGCAAAACCAAAGTATCAGATATCAAGTAGAGACTTCTTATTTTCATGGGAGAATGATGCATTCGATATAGGATGCTCCCACTTGAGGATGATAATGATGTTAGATGCATGTTTGATGTTCATCAGCAATCTCCTAATGTTAGTGTAATTAAGTTATATGCCAACCTTGAGGATGTACATCATGAAGTTGAAGCAATTCCTAATCTTTATTACCACGTACGTCCCTGGTTTGACAGCTTTGGGATTTTACTTCCACCGTCGATGCTTCTTATTCAGTGGCTTCTTCTTGAGTCAACATAGAATCCCTATGTTCGCTTATAACCCTATTAATGTCCGCCATATCAAAAATCCCTAACCCACTACTAAAGGAAGCAGTATGTGGTAGGCCAAAATTAGGGAGGGTACCGCTCTCTAAGGGACTTACAAATCGATATATGCGAGACATATGGGCTGCAGCTGACATAAGAGTCAAAAGATTGACATCTAACCTACTGGTTGGTGGCTTAAATCGATAGCACCTATCATCATCATTCCAACCATGACTGAATGAATATTTACGACTGGATGATACCCTAAGATCACGCTCTGGTTTAGGATGACTGAAAGACATCCTAGGTGCATTGGTATCATCAACCTTTGCTGAAATAGCTTGATTCATCCTCCGACTAATTCCATGCTATCGAGTGCGCCTGTGAAGCTCTATAGAAGGGTCTGGATTTGAAGTTTGTTGATCATGTGACTTACTCCTCACATCTTGAAGTCCTGATGATGGGAAAATAAATGGTCAGCCCTGAGTATAAAACCATCTGATGTATTTATTTGATGGTAAGAAATTGTTGTACACAATTTCAAGACCTTGAACAATTTGTCTAGAACGTTTTCTCCAAAATCGAATCTAGTTTGAAAGCCATTCAGCCCAGTTTTCTACATGATTACTATGCATATCAACTATGTGAACTTTGTAAAGGTTCACAGGTAGTTGGGAGATTGCTTGTTGCATCCCAAACTGGCGTAAGATCCTATCCGACTGGTGCCATTCTATAATCTAAAAACATATTAATGTTGTGTTTACTTTCTAGGTGTAGCTATTTTGGAAGGCTTCTGATAGGAGGCATTTCACAATTTCATCTGCAATATATGGCCTCTATAGAAACTGTGAAAAAATAGACAAAAATTATTACTAATCATATGTAATAAGTTAGCTTAAAAATGCATATACTTAAGGTAAACTATTATAAAATTTACCTTATTAAATGATAATTTCCTACTTATATGTTAAAAAATTATCATATGATATGGTGATTTCCTAAATAATCCTTCAATTTTCCTGTCCTGGTTTTGCAATTTGTTAGAAATTGGCATTTCATTTTATCGATTTCTTATAAGAAATTGAAAAATCGCTTAATCGAATGCCGATTTCTCAACTAGAAGTTAAGAAATCACCATCTGATTGGGCGATTTCCCAACTAAATTTTACAATGTTGAGAAATCGATATTTGAAATAGCGATTTTTCAATGGCTTTTCAAAATTGATCTATTTCGATATATAATTTGAAAACGACCTATTTTGATTAAAAAAATTTTTATATTATTTTAATAAAAAAATTGCACGTAAACGTATAGTTAGAGAATGGAGATGCAGGGTTTGATTCGATAAATGAAAAAAATTTACATGCAAACATATAATTGAAGAATGGAGATGCGGGGCATCGAACCCCGTACCTCTCGCATGCAGAGCGAGCGCTCTACCGTTTGAGCTACATCCCGTTGACAGTGTGGCATTTTGTTATATAATTTATATTTCAAAATCTTACTGAAGTGTATAAAATTGTCACCGCGAAGAAGGAGCGGTGAAACTTCAGTCTCCATTTCTATTTTTCCCGCCATGGAAGTCGACTCGCAAGAACAGCTGCAGAGAAAACAATCTACTTATCTCTCTTTGGTAAGTTCTTTTCTTTTACCCCATTTTCTACTTTTCAATTCTTTTTAGGTCTTTTCCTTTTTCTGTAATTTCCTTAAAATCTCGTCAGATTTTGAAGAAAGTTAATTCCCCCCCTTTTTTTTTTCTTGGGTTGTAGGATGGGACTTTCGAGATTCAGAAGGAAGTTTACAGAGGGCAACAATACAGTCAAATTTATTTTGCTCGTCTTCACATGATGAGAACTTTGCTTTATTCCCTTGTTCCCAACTGGAAATCCTATCTCCCTGGTAACCTATCTTTTAGTAATTTTTTAAAATTAAACTGTTGAATTTTAGCATTTTTTCTGGGGTCGAAAATTGTTTTTTTTTTGGGGGGGGGGGCGGGTTAATTAATTAATTATGGTCCCTGCACTTCACTTTTTATGGGTTTTGAAGTAGGCAGCAACTTTGGCGAAGTCATCCACTGAAAGTATCTGTTCAATAGTTTTTATTCTTCATTTGTGTCGTTTTTGGCTGCTATGCTTCCTGTTGACATTGAGGAAATTCTGTAGTTTGCAGTGTCTTGGGGTTTTAGGGGTTGGCAGCCAATATGAAAAAAGGTCTTGGTTTTGGGCTTACCTTGTAATTATTTGGATTCAAATTTAGAGTTTTGGACTGAGTAGCATGGTAAGTTATGTTTGAAACACTTGCTTGTGAGTAAGAGTAACTATTGGTACTCATACTCATTGGGGTCTAATGTATTTTTACTTTTTAAGTGTGGATTTCTCTTTCAAAAGCTTTTTCAAGGTGACTTCTATTTTGAGAAAATTGAATTTCGATAATGCACTAGATGTTGTAGCTTATATTTTCTGGTGAGTTTGTTATTAATATCATTTGTGTGTATTTGGGATTCTGTTTCCTCTGTTAGTTTCGTTTTTCACTTAGAATTTTGAAGTACCAAGAACCAATTCAGTCCTCACAATGTTTGCCGATAAAAGATAGTGGCATTTCGAATAAATTAGTAGTTTGATTGAGTTTTAGTTTCCATGGAGTAATTTAAAAGTAATTTCTCTTTCTTTCTCTCTTTTTGTAGTTTGTACAGTTTTAGGGCTAGAAGAAGGCAAAGAATGCATCATTGTTGGGACCCTTTACAAGCATATGAAACTCAAACCTTGCATTCTTGATGAATATTCTAAGGAGGTATTGTGTTTGTTAATGGATTTAATTCATGTCATTGGTTTTATTTCATTTTGTATCTTAAACTTTATATGGGAATTCAGTGTTGTTTGACTTCAAAAGTTCTTTCTAATCTTTTTATAATTTACAGAGATCTGTCACCCCTCTTGGAAAACCTCATAATTTTATGCATCAAGATGATTATTTGGTTTTGGAAGATGAAAGTGGAAGAGTTAAGCTTGGTGGTACTATGCTTTCACCCTCAGTTTATGTAACAGGTGTGTAATGCAATTTGTTAACTATATATATATATATATATATATTTGAATTTCTGTTCACAACTGATTTGATTTGTCAAACATCGGAAATTACTACATTTATTGCGGTTGATTGCCTCAAAGCCATAATCGAGTGAGTGATTTCAAGCAACGTGGTTGTTTATGCATAATCAAGGCTTCTATTAATGGAAGTTATGGGTTCAAACATTATTCTAATGAAGCGTATTGATTTGCACTTACGTAATGCATTTGATAGGTGTTGTTGTTGCGTTGCATGGAAAGGAAACCAGTGCAGGAGAATTCTTTGTTGAAGATATTCTTGAAGCTGGTCTACCGCCTAAGATTGAGCCGCCGCTGAAATCAAGTATAATCTGATTGCCCCCTTACCTATGAATTTTATGTTATTAGCTGTAAAGTTGCATCAACTCTGTAAAGAAGCCACTTTTTTGTTGGGTATAGCCATTCATCTTCTTACATAGTCTGAGTAAAGTGTTCATCCCTCATTAAATTAAAACTACTCTCTAATATACTAAGTAAACTACAGATGGTTTGTAAACTGACTTTTTTCTTTATTTGTGCTAAAATAGAGAAATTATTAGAACAAGTTAACAATTCACTATGTATAAAATAAAAGGTGTAGTCACTTTGAATCTTAGGAAAAGGAATGACTCACCGGTCACAAAAAGATTCATGCATTAAAGCTGTAAATATCCTGCTGATTTATAATGTGATTTTCATTAATCAAGTGTTGACAAGTAGAGCTTTCTTTCTCTTTCTCCCTTTATATTTTTATCTGTCTTAACCTTGAGCATTCTGGACATGAGATATTTTAAGTATTTCTTAGTAATCCCTACAAGTTGTACCTTGATTTGTCTAATGTTTATTGTTATGGCTTTTTGTTGTGCTTTTTGAAAGGATTACGAGGAATCATATCTGCTTGTTGGTTTGTCTCATGCTTATTGTTATAGCTTTTTCTTGTACTGTTTGAAAGGATTACAAGGAATCGTATCTGCTAGTTGTGTCCCTTTATACATTAGAATAATTGGTTTGAGTATTGAGAATGATAGGAAGAAAATTAGCTTGATAACATATCATTGACCTTTTTCTTAACTTGAATATTTAGACTTAATTTGGCTCATGAACCTGAGGCCTTTTCATTTTATCTCAGTAGACATAGGCTGCGTCTTAAAATTTGGCCTTTTTCTGTCTGTAAGCAAGGCCTCAAAGTCTTCAAATTTTGACTGTGGGCAGGGGAAGACAAGTATGTTGTTTTTGTCTCTGGGCTTAGCATTGGGAGCAGCTCCTCTAATCCCCTTCAGTTTCAGCTTCTTGTTGATCACATAACAGGGCATCTAGGAGATGAGGAGGTTCTTGCCAATTCTATGATATTCATTTTACGACCCATTTTACGGTATATCACATCAGCTGTTACAGCTTGCTTAATAATATTGATGAATAGGAGCAAAGCCTTGCAGCAGAGATAGTTCATGTTGTGATTGCTGGAAACTCTGTTGAAATTTCTCGTGAACTTCTTAATGGACAGGTTAAAATTTCTTTTCTCTTTAATCTATTAGTATTGAAAGCTTATTAACATTATCCTTTTCTGTTGTAAATTTTGAATCTTTTGTTACTTGATTTTAAAAAAGGAAAATCATTGGTCTTTTTTCGGGATCTCTCGTCAGAGTAGTATGACAGTAATAGTAGTCTCATTGTGGATTTATGGATGTAGCACTGACCTCTCTTAAAAATTCTTAAATTGAACAATAATCATAAATTCAGTATCCTTCTCCTCTCCCACTACAACCAAAAAAAAAAAAAAATTGAACATTCCATTTAACTAAATATTTCCAGGCTAAGGGCCTGCTGTTGTAGTAAGTCCATACGATGTTGACAACAAAAAATCACCACTCTTGAGAGTTGATAATCTGTAAAGTCCTGAATGCATCTTACACTGATATTTGGATGATAATCTATGGGCAGAATTTAGCTTCAAAGGACCAGACAAGGTTGTCTGAGCCAATTAAGGAGCTGGATATTTTGTTGACTCAGGTTTTTTTTTTTTCTTCTCACTATTATTACGATCAGCACTTTAAGGATAGCTTCTTGTAGTTTCTATACTGTTCTTGTTGCTTATTCATTTTTACCAATGTTCAGATTGCTGCAAGTTTGCCAGCGGATATCATGCCTGGATCTAGTGACCCCGCAAATTTTTCCTTACCACAGCAGGTTTTCTATGTGTTCTGAGTATGTACATTACAACTGCATTTGTATCATATCTAATACCCTGCCTCTTTCAGCCTTTGAACAGGTGCCTTTTTCCAGGGTCAGCAACTTATAACACTTTTAGGTCCTGCACTAATCCTCATTGCTTTGAGCTAGACCACATCAGGTAATACATTGCTATGATTGATTGTAAGTGGCTTGGCCTAATTAGATATATTCAGATTGCTGAGTTGTGCTCCTTTGTTTTCAAGATTTCTTGGAACATCAGGTCAGAACATAGATGATCTCGCTAAGTATTCAGAGGCAAATGATAAACTTGAATTTTTGGAAAGGACATTAAGATGGAGGCATCTGGCACCAACAGCACCTAACACTCTTGGTAAAACTTTTATATGTTCTTATTTATTCATCTTGCATTTTAGTCATATAATCTCCAAAAAGAAAATAAATACTCCATGGAGAAAGGCTCCTAATTTTGCAAAATAAAGATTGATCTGAGAAATAATGACTCTAACATTCTTCAGATCTTGAGTTTAAAATGATATTTGTTGGTTCTGTTACTGCCCAACGGGCTGCTAACATGTAGTGATGCAATGTATTCACTACAGCAATCAAAGGAACTGGTGGATTTATATCCTCATGAGCTTATGTCAATTATTTACCACTTTCATTATCTGACAGGATGTTATCCATTCACTGATCGGGATCCCTTCCTAATTGATAGCTGTCCTGATGTTTACTTTGTTGGTAATCAGGAAAAATATGAAACTCGCTTGTTAGAAGGTTATTACTCTAAAACTTGTGCACGCTATTGAAAATTACCTTTCAAGCGAAAGCAAAAGCAGCACCCTTATTTCATTACCTGTCCAGTAAAACTCAACTTACTATTAACTGATGCAGGGTTGGAAGGGCAATTGGTAAGGCTTATTTGCATTCCTAGATTCTGTGAAACAGGACTTGCTGTTCTGGTAAGCATTTGTCACCTTCCAAGATGTTGAAGTTAGGAAATAAAGTTACCATCTTTGTATTAGTTTGAGGAAATGCATGCCTTTGTTATGCGTTAGCTAAGACCTAAGTTACCATGGTGGAAATGGGGGGTTGTGTCATTTCAACATTATGAACAATGTCTGCAATCTATAATTTAGTGTAATATTACTTTAAAACGGTCAAAAATAGAGTAAATCTTATGCTTGTCTGTCCTTTATCCAAATTCATCCCCTCTACTAATTAAATGATAAATAGTGAGGTGCTTTGTTTGTCAGCCAGTTCAAAAGACCTGAAACATTATAGTCATCTGCCCAATATGTGTGTATAGAAGTTATTGTTATAAATCTAGGACTCTTCTTCAGAGTCAATAAGAGTGAGAAAGGAAAGGGAAATGGTAAGAGGGGGAGAAGCGTGGATCAAATACCATTGAAGTTGCTCGCTGGCTGCCTGCCTTTCCATTTGGGTAGTGTGCCTGGTTCTGTTTTAGCATATAAATGTAATTTTCCTCTGAGTTGGAGGTTGTAACTAATTTAAGTTTTGATAGTAAACTGTTATAGATGTGTAAGTAAAACAATACTCTATGGAGTTTGGGTTTCCAAATAATCCGACCTGGAGTTCTTAAAAAATTAGAAGAAAAACGTACTTTTCATATGGCCAGTTTTTTTATTTTTTATTTTTTATTAATCATGAGTAACTATTTAAATGCAGATCTCTTGGGACATCTATATTCACTTGAGTTTAAAACTAAGTTGAATAGCCACCTCCCCTTTCCCCTTCTCCTCTCTACAAAGAAAGTAATAGTGGAACTGTTCAAAGGGCAGATAATAAGCTTCCATGACGTTGTGTTACTTTTTCTTTGTCTCATCAGTTTGATTTGTTATTTTTGCTCCATTTGTTGGTTACCGGGGTTTTCAAACGAAAATATGTAAAGATATAAGAACATTGTTTCACTGTAACTCTAGGGACTCATAGTCCTTGGTATTTATTTTTAACTGGTAGCTTTCTTTTAACCTCTGGAATGCAGGTTTTATTTGCTACTTCCTTTATTAAATGGTCAGTAAATGGAATGATATGATTTGGTAAAGTTTTTCTCAGATTTAATTGATTGCACTCAGAGAAGTAAAAGTTGATAGATTTTATAGATCTTTTGCAGTTTTAAAGACAAGCCTATGCCTTCTTATATCATTTTAAGTGATGATAAGCCTTCTCTGGTAACATGTACCATCGCGACTAATGTTTGTCTGTTTTCTTTCTCCCCGCCCCCCTCCCCCCATTTGCAGCTCAACATGAGAAATCTTGAATGCCACACTCTAACTTTTGGGACACAATTCGGCTCATAACAAGGTATGGAGTTTAAATACCTATTAGCATTGTGAACTACTGATGATTGATTAGTATTTGTGTGGGAAAAAAATCAGTGCGGCCTGCATTGAACAAAGAAAACAATGGTTGTTTTTGCCTTTGTTAACTAAAGTACACGAAGTACATGATGGATGAGTTAAACAGAATGTGATGTTTTATTTGTGATCTTACTCCATGTCTCTTCTCTTTAAACATAAAATCTTGAAAGAAAGGACATAAGGATAGGATAACTTCATGATTAACCAGGTGCTTCGGCTAGCTGCCATCATTTTTTTTTTCTTAACACCTTTTTGTATGTAGTTATCAATAGGTTTGTTGTTTGATATACGGCTGAATATTGAAATCTCATTGTCCCATGTTAATATCAACCTTTGAGAAAGTAGAGTTGTAGTGGCTTGGACGGTTAAAACAAGTATGTCATCGTTTTTCATTTTCTTGATACATAGGGTAAGGTAAAGGAAAGGCAAGGGGTTTCAATTTATCAGAGCTTAACCGAGTAAAGCTATAGGATCTTCTATGTAGTACCTTAAATACGAAGTTGACATAAACAGTATACAAACACAACATGAATGGGTGAGTCTAGATCCGAACAAAGTGGAATTCTTAGTACTATACAATCAATAATTAAGGAACTCGTAATCTTATATAAAACAAAAGATCATTATGTCAGAGCCCAATTCCTTCACATGGTTGTGCTAAAAAATCCGATTAGTACCACCCAACCCCACCCAACCTAACGGCTATATTGTGCAACCCTTCTTAATTTATTCAAAATCTTTCGCTCAGCGCCATAGCGCCTTTCCAATTACCCCTGGAAGCAGCAGCTTAGCGGCAGCGGCGGCGACGACGTGGTCCTCATTGCTTAGGCAACTTGGAATTGGGAAGTCATAGCTGAGAGCTGGGAAAATGAGGAACAGGTCCTTCTTTGGCACCATTTACTCATTTAGAAGTTACTCTTTGATGATCCCTTACAAAATTGATTTGTATTTTTCTGTATTTACAATGAAATTAAAAAGAAGACTAAATGTTAACTTTTAAGCTTCACTTTGCATTTAAATTCTAAAATTTATAATATATTGAAAAAAAAAACCATTACCAACAACCATATGATTTGCTTGTATAAGATTAAATTTTCAATTTTTGACGATAAAAAAATAAAAATTAAAAAAATATATATACAAAGAAAACCATCCTAGTGTTGTCTATGGAATTGGTAAAGTGAGAAAAATCCAATTGCCATTTATCTGTGCAATTGGAATTTGAATATTTTTTCTAATCAATCTCAAAATTTGTAGAGATAAATGATTAAATGAATCGGTGACCGAAATTAAAAATAATAAAATAAACCTCAATTATGCATTACCTAATAGCTAATATTTGGAAAGCTAAGGAATTGGACATAGATATGATTATGTATGGCCATCATTTTCATAGAGGAGGGACAAGATAATGACTTAAACCAAAATCTTTTTATAAATCTCAAATTTTATAGGTAGATAAAAAAAAGCTATTTCTTTTGCTAATTAATCAAATTGAAATAATTAATTTCAAAGTTACAATCATTGAAATACCTTAACCCGTATAGCAATGTAATGAATTTTAGTTACTAACAGGACTTATTATTATTATTATTATTATTATTATTATTGCATAAGATAAAAGATAAGAAGAATGTGGTTGATAATTAATCCTTGTTTTAAAACACAAACCTAATTAAAGTCCATTCCAAAGGGTCAAGTCATAATGGACACTACCAATTACCAAACACTTTCAAAGTCTTTCTTCTTGTTTTTTGTTTTTGGTTAAATCTTTTCCATTTGAAACTTGCTTTTTGTTTTATTGGACGAAAATGAAGGGGTTGTTGGTTTGATATGTTTGTTTTCTCTTATTCTTTCTTTATATTGATTATGTTAAATGTCCTCTGGTAGGATAAAAACAAAAATTGTATATATTTATATATATTTAATATTTTTTTATATGCAAACATGACATAATACTATATATAGCAGTATTGACTCTGCATTCATATTTTTGTTTTATATATATATATATATAAAATAAATCAATTTGTATTCAATCTAATTTTTTAGTGTAAAATGCATAAATATCTCATTTATGAATTCGAATATTGTTCTCGGAGTGCATACATGAATCATTAGATCAAATACTTTATAATTGCAGGCTTAAATTGAAATTTTTATGCATTTTTGCAAAGAATAATGAAAATGACATATACTATGCAGGGTTGGCCAAAACCTAAAGTCAGCTAAAAAAGGTTACGTTATAGGTTATATTATTCAGATTTAAGTTAAGTATCAGGTACAGATATATTTTTTATATGTGTATATTTAATTTTTTTAAAATTCTTTTTCTATATTTAAAATTCATGCTTCATGGTTAAATTCAAATATTTATTGGAACTAATCAAAATAAAAAGTTTGTACAACCTATTAGATCTATTCATAAGTCGGGTCATTCACTCGGTCTAATAAAGTTGAACAAAAATGTTAATAATTCAAACGAACTCGACTTAAATTACAATTTAATAATAATATATTTTTTAATGAATTTTAATTATGAAATTATAAAAATATTTATTAATATTTTAATTTTTAAACAGTAAATTGACCATCAAATTGACCCAAATTCTACGCAATTTAAACCTAAAAAATATTTGTGAATTATGATCCAATTGCAAAAGATCAATAACCTAGCGCCAAGGTAATTGAGATCAGATAAATTTCAGAACTCTACAAGATGTGTAATCTTAGCTACTGCTAAAAGTTCCAAGAAATCACATCAAAACACAGAGTATTTTTAGCTTTGAGAGAGCCAGCACAACTCAAACACTTTGGAGGTTCCATAAATTTTGGACCTTTCTTTTTGGCACCCTGCTTCACTTGTCCATTTGACATTGTCTGTTGACAAGAACTACAGAAATCATCACCCTCGGATCGAATGACCGGTGGGGTCAATCAAATGCTGATGCTAATTTTTTTTATATAAAAAAAATCGTAATTTAAAATAAAAAAATTATAAATTTTAAAATTTCAAATTTGTAAAACGTTGATTTATTATATGATCAATTAAATTAATTTCAGATTCGATTGCCTGGATGATATCTATAATTTATTGCAAACTGTATGATTCATTTTTGATTGGTGCGGTGGCCTTGTAGATTAAGATTGGGATGATTTTATAGGTAAAGCTTAAACATATTCACAGGCTTTTGACTCAAAAAGAGGACTCAGTTTCACATGCCCGCAAGGTCACATGATTTTGGGTCCTTTTAGTTTTGGAAAATAACATTACTCTACCACCACAACTACATTTCCCATTTCCTTTTCCCCCAATCTTTTTATAATAATAAAAACAAATTGTAATTGTTGGTCATCTATCCATTGAGAAAAAATATTCTACGACTTCGTTTGGATCCCTTCAACGACTTTTGTGAGGACAAAAACCCATTGCTCCAATTGTATTTAATTTTTTAAAATTAAAATTTTATTTTATTAATTTTTTTTTGACATAAATATATATCTAATAATTTTTAATTATTATCTGATATAAATATAATTTTATAAATTTTAATTTAATATCCGTAATTATTATTTTTTTCTCATTATAATTCCTTTTATTGCCACTACTATTTTTATATCCAAATACATATCCCTTCACTGCTTTGCACAAGTTTAAAACAAGTTTTACGAAAATTTCATTACTATATGTAAGGGTGATTAATTTGGAATTGAAATTTTAATAATTTTAAATTTTAAGTCTAATATGAAGATAAATCAAAATTAATTAATATTTTGCTAATTAGTGTTTTTTAAAAAATAATTTTTAATTTAAATGTAATAAACACTTGATTTTATGAGTTTTCAATGTAATTAAAAATATATTAATTAATCTAATAATTTAAAAGAATGTGTATAAAGTATTTCTTAGAAAGAATTGATTAATTTAAAAATGACTAAATGAGATAGAAAGATTCGAATAAACATTAAATTTATAAATTTAAAATATATTAAATATAATTATAAAATAATAAAATATATAAATATAATTTTAATATACGA
>JAQSVH010000009.1:7589160-7607777 GCA_029448705.1 Adansonia digitata
GGTTTTGGTTTCTGGTATGTAATTGAGACTGGTTTTAAGGTTCAGCTAGAGGTAAATTAAGTGTAGGCAAAGGTAGTAAAAAATAATCTTTGTATTTATCTTCCAATAAATCCTCCCCTTGAAGGTAAGGCTGGGTCAAGTAAGGTTTTTCTTCTTCAAATGTAACACCAGCAGTGATGAAAAACTTCTTGGTAAGTGGATGGTAGCAATTGTAGGCCTTTTTGGTTGGAGAATACCTAACGAATATGCACTTTATGGCTATAAGATCTAACATTCCCTTATTATTACTATACACATGAACAAAGAAAGTACAATCAAATACCCTTGGGTGAGGTCATTGGAAGTACTTAGATCTGGGTAGAATTGGGAAAGGACTTTTATTGGTGATTTAGACTCTAAAGACTTAGAAGGTAGTCTATTTATGAGATGAGTGGCTATTAGGATAGCTTCTACCCAAAAAGTCTAAGGCCATTTTGTTGAAACAAAAGAGCTTTATGGCTCTAGGATCTAACATTTCCCTATTGTTACTATGCACATGAACAAAGAAAGTATAATCAAATACCCTTGGGGTGAGGTCATTGGAAGTACTAAGATCCGGGTAGAATTGGAAAAGGACTTTCATTGGTGATTTAGACTCTAAAGATTTAGAGGGTAGTCTATCTATAAGATGAGTGGCTGTTAGGATAGCTTCTACCTAAAGAGTATTAGGAACATTTTGTTGAAACAAAAAAGCTCGTGTAGTGGCTAACAAACGGCCATTATTTCTCTCAGCAACCAAATTCTGTTGAGGGATATTAACACAAGAGGATTCATGAATTATGCCTTCTTGTTTAAATAAAGGTGTCAGAATCTGATTAAACTAACCCCTGGCATTATCAAATCTAACTCTCTTTACTTTCACCCTAAACTGGTTTTGGATCATGTTACGAAATTTAGGGAAGATAGAACTCACATCAGATTTGTGTTTAAGTAAATAGATCCAAGTTACCCTAGTGCAATCATCAATAAATGAGACAAACCACCTTGAACCAATCATGCTAGGAACAGTAGACGGACCCCATATGTCAGTATGGATTAAATAAAAAGGCTTTGAACATTTTTTATAGCTAGTAGGAAAGGACACACGTTTATGTTTTGCATACTCACACACATCACAATGTAAGTCTTTAATATCTAATCCCTCAAATAAGGTAGGAAACATGGTTTTCAATATTTTAAAGGAAGCGTAACTATAACTGTAATAATGGAGCCAAATAACATCTTTATTAGAATTAGACAAAACAGAAAGAGCTTGGCTACTCTTGACACTTTTTGACTAATTTGACGTTTCAAGATAGTAAAGTCCAGCTCTTTACTTAGCAACTCCAATTATCTTCCCTATATTCTGATCTTGAAATACACATTGAGTTGAATTTTCTGAATAGAGACTAGATTGGTGGAAAGCTTAGGAATATGGAGCATATTCTTAAGAGTAATCTGAGGATTAATTTGGATGTCCCCTGGACCCGCTATGATGGTGAGGGACCCATCAGCTACAAGAGTCTTCCTATTATTAGGACAAGGAGTGTAATTTTGAAATTTTAAAAAAGAGTTGGTCATATGATTTGTGGCTCCCGAATCAATAATCTAGGAGTCTGTGATGACTCTATCCAAGGCACTTAATCCATAAGAAAGGATAGGTTTACCTGAGATTGCTAGGAACATGTGTTGCTGGCTTTGGACTTGCTAAAGGATCCTAACTATGCTGTTTGTTTTTCAATCTCTTCTTTACTGAATTCTCCTTGTTCTAGAGTTATTTCAGAATCTGTCGAGGTTAAGTGAACTTGACTTTGACTTTTCTTTTGTCCTTTGTATTCCCATTCTCGGTTTGTGATAGTAAGATTACCATTTAGTTTCCAGCACTATTCTTTAGTATGTCTAGGCTTCTTGCAGTAAGTGCACTTAGAAGGCAACTTAGTCTCAGCCATATTCTTTTGGGATAGGACGAAATGGGTTTAGGCTATTAAGGCCAAGGAAGAGTTTGGGAACAATGGCAATTAAAGTCAAAGAGGAAAAAAAATAAAGAAAAACGGCTATTAAGGCCAGAAAAAAAATATATCCCATAATTTACAGCTCTAATACCACGTCAAAATTAGAGGTAAAATTCTGAGTGTTTTTTTTTCACATTTCAAAAGTCTCTTAGAGACAATTTATATAAGTTTTCTGATAAGCTTCTAATTAGGAAACTAAATCTGCTAGTTTAAAAATAGATAACTACTTCTCATGATTTTAGGGATTTACACATAATTTACAGCCGGTGTATATCTTCTACAACTAATTCTTATCTACAGCTCAATTTCCTAAAGTCTAGGTAGCAATTATGATCTTCTAACAAATGGCAAAATATGAAAACTAGCGTCCCTCAAAGAAAATCATCTAAATAACAATAGCAAATCTATTGAGTACCTTCGAAGGCTAAGTTGCAAGAAAGTGGCCAAAAAGACTAGTCATTCCTAAAATTTTTCAGATATTGGGCAGGTCTATGGTACAATTACTTCGAATGTCCGAAAAAGGAGACATCTCATAGGCGCCAAAAATGACATTAATACCCAACATCCATGAAGACCATATGGCCATGGGCTAGAATGCTTATTCACAAAAACATAAGAAAGCATATTTCTAATAATGCCAGCCAAGATTAGATTTAAACTCGGTTTTCTATGATCATTTCAACTTGGTCTTGTGCAATTATGCACATTAACAGTCTCTATTACTCTCAGCTCTATCATCTTAAGGAAAACTTGAAAAACACTGAAATGCTTACTCAGAGGGACTCTCAGTCCACTTGCCACTGCATCCTTAATAGGAACGAGAAGTTGCTGGATGGTAGTAAAGGCCTGAGTATATGCACCTTTTCACTTTTTTTGTGTTGTTTCTTCAACAACAGTTGGTGATTCAAGTATCCCCTCAACCTATTCTTCTTTCATTCGTAGTGGTCCCTCAACAGATACCTTGGTGGAAAGAACAATTTGCTTTCTATCTTTATTCCACCAAAGATAACCTTAAATCACTTGCCGATTGTGTAATAAGGAGCACTTTTCCTAGCACTCAAATAAAATACAATTAGCCAAAGTTGAAAAAGTTGTTATTTTGATTAACTCTAGTCCTCGAGAAAGTAGTTTAATCAAAGCAAGCATAATTCTCGATCAAAATTCAAACAGCAGTTTAGCAACAGAAAACTAAAATGTTAAATGAGGAACAACACTGGTTCCAATTTTCAATCAGAGAATTGTGAAGTTGTACACAATAAAAGCCCATTATAGAATACAATTGACAAACTAGAAGAGGGAATACTTCCATTGGGCAGCCAGGCAAAGGCTTGCATTATGTCCAGAAAAGGTCCAAGCTTACCCTGCTTTCCACATCTTTGACACATGATCTACAAATCTTAATGGAGCAATCTTACCATTGTAACAAGGTTGACATGATCACAAAAAAAAAAAAGGTAAGCTATGATTCTAAATCCTTCTCCCAGTTATTTAAATATGATGATAATAGAAATAAAAGAGAAACTTTTGAACATGAATCATTGGTACACATTGTTATTTCAATATCCTTTAATTAGTGGTGCCAATAGTAATGGTGCCAAATCTCACACAAATGAAAGCCCATTCCACCTTTCTAAGCATAAAAATTTCAACCCTAGATAATGAAGTTAAGTGAGAATCAATGTTACTAATGGACAAGCTTAAGCAAAACGAGTTAATACAAGTACTTTTAAATGGAAGGAAACTAGAGTTATCTCAATTTACTTCATCTCATTAAGCCAATAGTGACATCAATGAAACTTTTAGGTGTTCATCCATTCAATTAAAACTAGTGACAATGTCCTTCCATTGGTTAATATGACAAACAAAATCTTTACCTACCTCCATAATAGTAAGTAAAAAATAAACTATCTAATTAGCAATAGCGTCTAGGATATTTCATAGCTTAGCCATGTGGGTTTATTATATCATTTTGAAGCAAATAGAGATCAACACCACTTTCACTGCACAATAGCAAAATTGTTCATACTAAGGTTACATCAAGGACCAGGAGCACATTGTATACAAAACAAATTAGAGACCACATAGCAGATGCGATGGGCTAAAACATTTTTTAACTAGTACAAATCTAAAGTAATTTGATTTAATTCGCATCCAACTTATATAAGCAAGAAAGAAAATAGGCTATGTATGATAAAATAAAGGAAGATGATAGCTGAAGATCAATATAAAGTTCAAGACGAAGCACTTCGTATGGAAGACCATACTGATGCTTCATGATATGTGGCATTCATTGTGTAGAAGAGCATGAAGTTGTTGAGAAAATGTTACGAGTTAGGCAGTTTCAAGTTTGCTATAACCTTTGAATATCCATCCTTAAGAAGCAAATCCATTTTTGACAATGTCGCCAATGTCCAAAAGAATCTCCTGGAAAGTAAAAAGGAGTTAACAAGAAGATCAGCTACTAGTCATTCACAAAAATCGGAGAAAATCAGCTTTCAAATTCAAAGGTCACTCACTCAAATATGATTCTAGCAGTAGAAAGTCCAAGGCTTCCAGATCCAAACCACTCAAAGTTCCATCAACCTTCCAGAAAAGGAGACCTGGAAGGCTACATAAACAAATAAAAGTCTTATGCAAATTATGAACATGCAAAAATTCGTTCTTTGACTAAGCACCTAAGTTGTTGGCCTTGGTGTTGGATTGAGTCTCTCAAGACTAGTTATCCTCTCATTCACATCAATTATTCACGTATTTGTTGTCTTTTCCATGACTAAAGCCTCAAAACAGCTAGCATCCTTAAACTAAAAGAACATTTAACAAAGTTAAGATGAAGTGCCAAGCTTGAAGGTGCACAAAAATACAATACTTCATGGAACACTCACCAAATCAATGGATAAGTTAGACTACTCGATCTTTAAGTGAAATAAATTCATTGACAACATCTAGCTTCATTTTCCTGAAAAAGTTCTCTTTCTTAAGCTATTAATGCTATCTTGAAGTTTGAATAATCAGTTACAACTGACTAAAAACTATGAAGTATCAACAATCTGAAATATGTTTGATTCACAAATAAAATTTATTATTGTGTTGCATTCTAAGTGAATGATAACTGGTAGACAATAAGCAGATCAAATTGAGAAAATTAGAGAAACATAGAGGATAGAACGAATTACACTCACCATCCATGACTATCAATTTGTCGGACTTCAAAAAGTTGATAGATATAATCACATAATTGACAAGTAGCATCCCTTGTGACAAGTATGGAAAGTGAAAAATAGGGCAATTTCACCCATGATCCGCGACCTTTTATGCAATTGTATTATCCTAATTTTAACATAATGCTTCATGACCTTTTCATAAGGGCTTTCACATTATCCATCAATTTGTTGTTGTTGGAAAAGGGATGAAACTTTTCATATAAATGCCCAAATAAGAATTGACATGGCAGCTACATAAGCAACATGTCAGCCAGGCTATTAATCTTTCATTTTTCCTTGTCTTCTTCCTTTCTTTTTCTTACCCTTTATCTGCACTTTTCTTCAGTTCTCTTTCTCTGCACTTTCACAAATCCAAACCCCTCTACAGCTCTACTTCTATTTATCCAAGCATATCAGTCACTGGCATCAGCCGGTTAACGCCAGTGCTTCACTGCTGGCACGAGTGCAGCCCCAAATTTACTTTGTTTTTCCTTTTTTTTCTTTTTCAACCAACCCATTGTTTTCTTTTTGTCTCACCTGACTCACATGCCTTTTAACTAAATTTCAAGAAACACCTTCCCAAACTTATAAACTAATTCAACAATACCATGACTTCATGCCAAACGGGTTTATCCTCTATATGGGAAACTGTGTGAAAGATCCAGGTTGTTGAAAAGTGTCCAGGTTGTTGAAAAGTGATAAATAAAGATGAAGTCATATAGAAACATCATGGACAGGTGTAATTTACCTTCTTTTTTCTGACTCACACTTCGCGCATGACACACCATATGTTGCTTAAGCGATCATTTCCATTAAAACTTAGTGCCTCATTGGAGAAAGGATGGCATTCATAAACTTCTAATAAAGCCATTTTGAAATTGAAATGTGATATATGAAAATGAAACTAAATTAAAAGGCCCCAGATGATGGTTAAAATTTCCCCATATATAACTTCAAAAGAATCCTGCTGATTTATGTTCTCCGTTCTGGTAACCTAACTATTTTCAGCTAAGGTACTAAACCATATAATAACCCTAATCACATGAAAGCCATGACTAACATTTTTGCAGGTCCTGAAAATAGGTTACCAACTGTTTGGCACATAACAAGAAAAGGCAAATCCCAGGCTGAATTCTAAGCACCTAAGCTGAAACAACTTTGACTCACTCGGAAAAAAATGCCCGGTGTGATGATAAGGCGATTACTTGTAATTTTTTTCTTCCAATCAAATTTCGGCCTGAAACTGAAAAGCACCTCAAAATTTTCAAATTAAAACCACTCCTCTCTTCTTTATAACCACAATAGTTGATTACCAATTAAATTAGTGAAAATGTCAAATAAAGAGGAGAAACTCACAGCAAGAAGCAGAGATTCCTTAGCAGAAAGTCGTTCCATCTCTTTAGCATAAGTAGCCGTAGTTCCTCCCTGCACTGTTCGCTGAACCATAGCTCTAAAGGCCATTCTAAGACGGTGTGTCCCGTCGCCGGATCTCCTCCAATCACACTCTGGCAGTCTAACGAAAGAAACTCCCGTCAAAGGCGAAGAAGACGAGGAAGAGAAGCTCGAGCCAATTTCAGAAATTGTAGGAAACAATCCTTCGAAAGAAGCCATTGATGAAGTAGAAATTTTTCCTAGGGTTAGCTTTTTTTTTTTTTCCTTTTTTTTAATTATTGTGAAAAAGAGATTTTTATGTCAAAAAGTGTGCTTCTAATGACCGTTGGAGAAACGAACTAAGGAAAAAAAAATTCTTATTTATAAATTATAACGGTTTTTGGTTAGATAAAACAGAAACGTCAGAATTACAAATTATAAGTGTAATCAAAGAATTTTTATCTTCTTTTTTTTAATTTTATGTAAAATTTGCTAACAAACACTAAACGGTCATAAATCTTCTGTTTCTTTTTTTTTTTTTTTAATGAGATCCATTTCCATTTCCAATTTCACTCTTCTCTGCTTTATGTAAACTTGATACTTATCTTCTTAAGTTATTTAGGTTCGATTAAAATAATTAATTTTAGTTTATTTTTTGAGTTAAGATTAATTAACATGAATTTATTGAATAAATCAAAATTGAGTATTTTAAGATTTTACTTGAGTAGTTTATGAGTTTAATTTTTTTTAGTTTTAATATTTTAATATTTTTAATTTATATTAAAAATTTTAATTTAAACTCGAGTTTAAATAAAATAATTAAAAGTAAAATTGAATATAAAAATTAAATTTATTTTACTAAGCAAATGAGTTTAATCAATCGAATTTAAATAATTTAATTTTTATCACTAACTAATTTTAAATCTTAAAATTAAAACTTAATCGAATTCGAATAAAAAAATCAGAAATTTTAAATTGAGTTTTAACTTCATACTATTTAAAGATTATCCTAATCGAAACCATAACATTGTCCTTTCTAAGGTGGTCAATTCGTTCCACGAGATCCAATATTTTCTTTTTGCTATTAAGCGTAAACAAACGAGCAGAAAAAAAAAAAACATGCAAAGGTTTAATACAGCTGAACTACACATGTTTCGACAGGCTTTTGGTTTTTTATTAGAGATGAGCAGCCGAATCCTAAAATCCATACTGAAGTTCGATGCCTCAGCTATGTATCGATAATTACCTGAGTAAGGCTTAAGGCCTAAAATTCAACCAGGTGGGAATGTTTGAATGATTTTACTAATTAGTAATTAGCATCCGTCCAACCAAAAAGAAAAAAAAAATACTAACCTTAAGAACTATTTATTTGTAATTGGTTACAACTTGAATGGGGAAAACAAATTAGTTCAACTTGCATCCGTCCAATCCAAAAAAAAAAAGACAAAGGTTGTTCTTTTCTTTGTTAATTCATGTATTTATCTCAACCAATTCTCACCAGTATAATTTAAGAAATGTTATAAGTATCTTCAGACAATGGCAACAATAATATTTTCTATAAATGAAGCTTGTGAAACAAAGTGCCATTTTATTTAGCCCTCTTTTAGTAAAATCAGATCCGATAATTTTTTTATACCATATAAATATAATATATTAAATAAATACAAAAATAATATAATAAATATAATATAATATAAAATATTTTAATAATAAAAATACCATTAACAGAAAAAATGTATGTGTTTAATATAAAAAATAATATATTTATATATATACATAAATTATTATATTTAACTAGAATCTAGCTTCACATGAACCCTATTAAATTTCAATCAGATCCCGCTTCTCTGCAAAACTAACATGGGGGGAGCGCATTTTTCAGAGAGAACCCAGTCCGGCCAAAGTTGATTTTTTCCTTTTTAGTATTATTAATAATAGTGCAATTTTATGCATTAAAAATCACATTTCAAACCCTTCATCCACAACCTAACGGCTATTTTTATGCATTATTCAAATCCTTCCTTCACTTGCCCCAACGGTCCATTTCCATTTTCCCGTACAGACATAGTGTTTGCCCGCAAAACAACAAAAATCAGCCCCCACCCACCATTTATATTCTCCTTTTATTGCTAACATTTCTCGCCCTCTGTTCTGATCTAAACCAAAAATCTCTCTTTTTGTTTTAAACATGGAAGTTGCTGTTGCTGCTAATGCTAATGCTAATCCTAAACCTAATCCTAATCCTAGTGATATTCAAGTTCAACATTTAACTAAGAAATCATCTGATGAGCTGCTGAGGAAGTTCGCCGAACTGGAAGAAGATGATGATGATGATAAGGGTGCGGCGGGTAGGAAAGAGTTGAGGGTGGTGGTGAAACGGCGTAAAAGGCACGGCTTGGCCAGGAGAACTAGGGAATCGTCAGGTGGTTATAGCCAGTGTGAGAGCCCTTCAAACAATGGAAGCACCAGCTTGGTAGAGAGGAAATGGCTTCTTCCTCCGGCGGCCACGCGGCGATCCACATTGCTTAAGCAACTTGGGATCGGGAGGTCGCAGCTGAGAGCAAGGGAAATCAGGAACAGGTCCATCTTCAGCACCATTGAGAAGGTACTCCTCATTAATCCCATTCAAAATTGATTTGGATTTCTAATGCTGTTATCATATATATATAATCATAAAGATTACAATATGTAATGAATTTTATTCTCAATAATTTAAGAGATAATCAAGCTAATTACATTGTAATCGCATCTTAATCCGTACAACTACAATAAAAATTATAAACTAATAAATTTGAGCACCCTTATTGCGTGGATTTTATAAAAAAATTCAAATTTTATAGGGTTATATATACATAAATTATTAAACTGCTATAAAACTCATAAATGAGTCAATGTCACGATTCAAGTTGAAAAAAAAAAATACTCTCTGCTAATTAGAAAAAAATATATTCATATTTTTTAATACATTATTTCTTTCAAAACAAACAAAGAAAAAAAAAAGGAAAAAAATGACCTACGTGGTGTGTCAAATTATAGTAAATGACAAAAATGAATAGTTGAAAATTTAATTACTCTTCTAGTGAACGATTAAATGGATAGTTGAAAATTTAATTACTCCTATAATAATCCTTAAAATATAGATCACCTAATTAATGGCTACTCTTTGAATTAAGACAATTCCCATCATTTTCATAGAGGAGGGGCCAAGAAAATGACCCAAACCAAAATCTTTCATTTCCAATTTTGTTAGTAGACATAAACCATTTCTTTGTGTTAATTAATCAAAACTTAAAGTACAATCATTAAAATAACCTGATTGCATATTGTATAAGGTAATGAATTATAATGACTAATATCACTTTTTTTTTTAATTGCATAAGATAAGAAGATTGTGGCTCATAATTTGTCCTTGCTTCTAGAACACAACCTAATTAATATAGATATCAAACATTTTCAAAATCTTCTGTTTTGGGATTTCTTTTTTGTTCTTTTTTATTTTTGGCTTTTCCCCTTGAAGCTTCCCCCCTTTTTTTTTTCTTCTTTTATGGGAAGAAAAAGAAAGCTAAATGGATTGGGTTATTTGTTATTTTTGATGCAGACATGGCGTAAAACTATTGAAGGAGCTTCAAAAGTTTTCGTGGAGAAACATTATAACAGGCATAGGCGTCTGATTAATGATGTTGCCTAGCAGAATTGGATTTTTTTTTTTTAATTCAGGCCTTCGTAACATTGAGGTCAAAGAAAGCTTTTAGCAATTTGTATATTGGCATAAAAAACATCTGTATTAGTATTGACTTCATTTTATTTATTTATTAATTTATTTATTTTTTGTAATCAGCAAAATAAAGATAGATCAATTCCAGTTAAATCTCATTTATGGAAATTGTTAACAATATTTGAATCGAATATTGGAAATTTTTGAATGCAATAATCCATAAACCACACATAGTTTACAAGCTTAAATTAAACAATTTTTTTAATGCATTTTACAAAGAATAATAAAAGTGACATAAAATGCAGAGTTGGCCTAAAACTTTGAGGTGAGTGTAATAATGATCTCTGCTGCTTTAAGGGAACTTGAAGTTGAACTCAACGTTGAAGTAGAGGTAGCTAGAGAAGAAAAGATGATCAGTCTATTTGTAATCCACAACTGGTTTTCATGAATCTGTACTAAACAGACGTAATGTGCTTTGCTCCACTTCCAAAAATAATTTTATCAGACAATCGAAATCTGGTTACTACTAAATTTTCAAGCTATCACATCAACGGAGAAAAACTCGCCTAGAGCAGTATTTTTAGCTCGAGAAGCCATAAGATAGAGTTTTCTGACACATATGAATCAAGTTTTCAATATAATTTTTTTAATTTAAATTAATTTAATTATTATTTAATGATAAAAATATTTTTATTTAAATTTAATTATAAAATTATATAAATATTAAGATAAAATAATTTTTTAATATTTTATTATTTTAATTATGGCCAACAATACCTCTAGAGCCAGCACAAGACACAGATTTTGGAGGTTCTATTAATTTGTGGACATTTTAAACACCCTTATTCACTTGTCCATTTTATATCTACGAAAACTACAGAAATCATCACCGCCCTTTGATTGAATGTATGGTGGGGTCGATCAAAGGGTGATTCTGATCTTTATAATTTGTTACAAACTGTATATGATTGATTGGTGGCCTTTTTAGATTAAGATTGAGGTGATTTTATAGGTAAACTAAAACACATTGACAAGCTTGTGACACTCAATTTAAAAAATTAAAAAAAAAAAAAAGACTTGGTTTCACATGCCGCAAAAATGTCACATGATTTTGGGTCCTTTTTAGTTTTGGAAAATAACGTAACTCTACCTCCACAGCAACATATCCCCTGTTTCCTTCCCTAACATTTTGTAATTGTGTGCTAGGGATTGGAATATAATCATTTTTAAAAATTATATTTAATAGATTTTGAATTTAATATTTATAATTTATTTTTTATCAAAAGTTAGAACTAATGTTAAAAAATTGAATTTGAGGTTCGAAATCATATTTTTGATTTTTTATTAACCAATTGAACCGATTTATTTAATAGATTTTTTTATGCTTAAACACTATTTAGTATAAAATAAATATTAAATATAATTAATAATTAATATAAAAATATATTTGATTTAACAATATTATCTTGGTAAGTAAGATTTTGAAAAAATAAAAAAAATATTAATCAATTTTTTATTAATTAAATTTTTTTATTAATTTTTTTATAGGTTAAATTAGTTTTTGACTAGTTCAACGTTTACCCGATTCTTACATAGGAAAAAAAATGATAGGCTTCTCTTTTGGAGAGGTGTTACTGTAACCATTCCCAGTAAAATGTACCAATAATATTTTTGTCCTATTATATTTTTATTCATAATTTTTAAAATTTAAATTTTAAATTCATAATCTGTTAAAAATATTTCTAATTTATCTATTCCGTCAACAAGTGTTAATGATTCAAACGGAATATATTATCTGAAATCACATGTTAAAGTGCCATATTTATTTATTTATATTTATAATTAATATTATGTAAATTTAAAATTTATATCAAAGTATAAATAATAATCAAAGAGGCTTTTTTATTTGTTCAAAAATTAGACTTTTGGCTCAATTTGATAAATATAATCTATAAGAGCAAATTTTAAAAAATAATTTAATAAATTTAAATTAAATTAATTTGATTTAAATTATAATTTAATAATAAAATAAATTTATTTTAATTTAAATATAAAAATATATAAAAATAAATATATAAATAATTTTTTATTTTAATATTTTTAAATAATAAAATTGATATGAAATTTAGATCTGACTCGTAAAATTTAGAGGGAAATAAAAGGGAAGAGGGGTCCCAGATCTGATCTTCAAAAATTAATGGCATTATCGTAATTCCAAGTAAAAAAATGACAACTTTCATATTATTTAAAAAAAAAAAAAACCAGAGAGAAAAGCATTGCTATTTGGCTATTTGCACAGAGGCTTTCGTCATATTTTCCTTCACTGCTAAAGGCACAAAAAGAAAAAAAAAAATGTCTGCTTTTGCTTTCTACAGCCGTTCCCCCACTTTCTCTTTGTATCTCTGATCCATCAAATTCTTCGTCTTTTCTTCCTTTTCTTTATATTTCCTCTTCTTCTTTGATCCATCACTCTAGCCGCTACCCCTTCTAAGTCTTCAAACTTTCTTCAGTTTTTCTCCAAGAAACCCAAGCCGAAATTCACTTCCTTTGATCAGGAAATTTATCTGGGTTCTCAAAAATTTTCATTGTTACTATTTTTTATTTTCAACCCATGCTTGTGCTTTCAAAGTAAAAATTTCAAGAAAGGGTATTGTTTTAAGGGGAAATGAGGGATGTTTTCATGGTTGGCAAGGATAGTTCTGGCTTGTTGGAGTCCGCTGAGTCGATATGCCCGTATGAACAAGGATAATAACAATATTAATAACGATGAACTTGAAGAAGACTCTTCTTCTTTACGTGATTCACTTCTTTGGTGTAGAGACCTTGAAAAACACTCTTGCGGTGATTTCTCCTTTGCTATTGTTCAAGCCAATGAGATCATCGAAGATCATAGTCAAGTTGAGACTGGCAAAGATGCTACTTTTATTGGTGTCTATGATGGACATGGTGGCCCCGATGCTTCTCGCTTTATCTCAGATCATCTCTTTCAAAACTTGATTAGTAAGTTCTCATTTTTTTTTCCTTTTACAGTTTGTCAATTTTCTTTGTTTCTCTTTTAGTATTTTTTTTCCTTTTTCATTATTGAATAATTGGTTTGGTTGTTGAGAAAATTCTGATGACTAAATGATTTTTCTTTCTTTTTCCCTTACGTTTTCTTAATTTGGGGGTTTAATTTTTGCCTTTCTTTCTCTTGTTTTCGTTCATTTATGCTAATTACGTGTTTCTCGGATGAATTTTCGGGTAAGGAATCGACTTCTTGGGGATTTCTTTTAATCCTTGGTGTTATGTCTTCATTGTAGTTTTCTTATATATGAGGGTAATGTTATGAATTTTGTGACTGATGCGTTGAATTTTTGTGGTTTGTCTTTTCTTAAGCTCTCTTCAGTCTCAATTCTTTGCTATCTTTCTTCTAATATAAAGAACTTGTATGTAATTTGAGCCATCTTGAAGAATTCTTTGCTTATATTTTTCAGGATTTTTATGTGTTTGTTGGAAATATATTTACTTATTTATTTCTTTGAATGTAGTTTTTGTTGGTATCCCCACTAGTTTTCATTTTGCAATAGGCTGTGACTGATGCTAGTTTAGGGCAACCTTATACGAATTTGTATTTGTCTGATTGTCTATTTTTCTTGGTGCTTACTGATAAAAGTTATGTGATGTCACACTGAGTTGGATTCTATTTCGAATTCCAGCTTTGGTATATGAAAAGTTTGTTTCTAATATAAAACTGTCGTGGCTTTAATATAATGTCAAGTTGTCAACAAACCAAGTAACTTAGAGTTGACTCTGGAAAACTGACATCTGCTCAATAAAGTAAGAGCGTCAAATTTGATAGAAATATATCGGGACTGAACATTTCATTATCACAAAGTCGTAGGAGAAGCATAAGTTTTTATCATTTCCTGTGATACTAACATAAGCTAAGAGTTGACCTTAATTCTGTATGACAATCAAAGAGAAGGACGATATATGACTATTTGCTGGATAAATTTAGATTTCATAAGCCCATGGCTCTATGGTGGCTACTTCTCTTTACCGCCTAGCACTCATATGTCAAGGAGGATGTTTGCATAAGCTTTGACAAAGATGATTGTGTTCTTTCTTCCAAAATAAATGAACTGTTTAGTTTTATTGGATACTTTTCAAGGGATCAATTTTGTGTCCATCCTAATGCTTTTTAGTTTCTAGAAAGCATCTTACGCATCATTCAACAGGGCTTGCTCGAGCAAATGGAACCATTTCTGAAGATATTCTTAGAAGTGCTTTCTCCGCAACAGAAGATGAGTTTCTTTCTCTCGTACGTAGGACATGTGGAATAAGACCATTAATTGCAGCAATTGGATCTTGTTGTCTGGTTGGAGTTATATGGAGGGGGACATTATACGTTGCTAATTTGGGTGATTCCCGAGCTGTAATTGGCTATTTAGGTAGATCAAATAAGATAGTTGCTGAGCAGTTGACTAGAGATCATAATGCAAGTATAGAGGAGGTCAGACAAGAACTCAGGTCATTGCATCCTGATGACTCTCATATCGTTGTTATGAAAAATGGTGTGTGGCGTATTAAGGGCATCATTCAGGTATGCTCTTTTTTGGTTCATTATCATCTGCTTTCCATGTTTTATGCTATGTGTTGTTATATGAAATAACTTAACAAAATATGAAGTCCCTGTCATCAGACTTCATTCCTTGGATTATCCTCAATTTCATTGAGTCAATTTCTTTGTCTCTCTCTCTTTTAATCTTAATGGATTCAGAGGCTTATTGGTGTCATTGCTCTTAGGTATTTCTCATGATTTAACTTTCCTGTTTTAGGCTTACCTTTTCTTATTTTACGATTTATTTCTGCTTCAGATATAGCACTCTTTATTCATGGTAAAGATTTTAAAGCAAAACTAGACTGTCGAGGAGAGTTCATTACGTGGCTGCAGAAACCAACTCAAATCTGCTTTTGCTGATTGTGTGGTATTGATTTCGAGGCAGCCTTAGGAAATTTTGTTTTTTGGTTGTAGCAAATTTCTAAAATATATAAACATTAACTTTACCTCTAGAAAAATGTCCCTTAAATATACACCATTTGGCCTTTTCCTTCTCCAGATGTCTGTACATTTTCTGGAACTGTGATGGCAGCCTGCCTTTGTTTGAGGCATTAGCAGCTATATTATCAATGGCCAGAACTATCTTTGTAATGGCAAACGTGTAATACGATCTCATTTAAGAAATACTCCAACTTTTAATGATGAACTCATTGCTTTTACCGGTGTGGTACAATAAGCATATACAGCTAGCTGCGCATTGTAGTTGATTTATAATATGAATGTTTATCGTCTAAAGTTCTGATTTTTCTTTCACCCGAGTTGGAGGTCAATCTGATGACAGTTTACTTACAAGTTGCAACACCTTTGTATTGGAATTCACCTATGTTCTTGACTTCTCTATGTTCTTTGTGTTTGCCTGTGAACCGATATCAGGTATCTAGATCTATCGGAGATGCATACTTGAAGCGACCGGAGTTTTCTCTTGATCCTTCTTTCCCACGATTTCACCTTTCCGAACCCATTCGTCGACCCATCTTAACAGCAGAACCATCCTTGTGCACCAGGGTCTTACAACCCAGTGATAAGTTTCTTATTTTCGCATCGGATGGACTTTGGGAACATTTGACAAACCAGCAGGCTGTCGAGATTGTTTACAACTATCCACGAGCAGTAAGCGCCATTTTTAGGTGCCATCTTCTTTTAACCATTGAACTTTTAAGTCTTCTTATATCACTCTTCTCTTGATGTTAGGGAATTGCAAGAAGGCTTATTAAAAAAGCTTTAAGTGAGGCAGCAAGGAAAAGGGAGATGAGATATGATGATCTTAAGAAGGTCGATAAAGGGATTAGGCGGTTTTTCCATGACGATATTACAGTTGTCGTCGTCTTTATAGACCATGAATCGTTGGGTACAAAGATGTCTGTGCCAGAGCAGTCTGTACGAGGATTCGTCGACACCATCAGTCCATCAAACTTCAACATTCTTTGAGGATTGATGTATAAATGAGCAAATGGATGGGTCTATCATCTGAATTAAATACCTTTGTCACTTGAAATAATCATTGGGATTGTGGTGAATTTCAGCAAGTTTCTGTATGAATTTTACTCTCTTTTTTTTTTTTCCTAATTTCCCAAACAGCTGATAGCTTTTTCTGATCTTTTAACACGATCAAATTTTAATTAACAGAAGTGCCATATTTGACAATAAAAAGTATAAAATGCAAGTTATAAAGAAAAGCAAAAGAAGAAAGTTTTGGACATTTTTGCAGCAAATTGAACAAAATGTTACGAATGAAGGCCGGTGAAATTTTAATGAAAAGAATTCCTAATTCAATCCAAAGCCAAATCAGTAAACAATACACAACTATTCTAAAATCAAATGGTAATGCGAAAACAAGAAAAATGTTGAATTGGTCCGTGTTCATCTTATGGACAGCCAACAATGGAAAACAACAAAAAGAAGGGGGGAAATGGGAAATAAATTAACACAGACAGAGAGAAAAGATAAAATACCAACCATTTGATTTGCAACCACTTGTCGTGATACAAAATGTGTATTGTTCTATATCTCTTGAACCCACCTCTTGCTTTTGCTTAACTAGAAGCATTTCCTGTGGACAACTGATGGCCCCACTCGTCATACTCTGCCTTTGCAATCCACATCTGCACAAAAAATATCAACTCAAATTTACCTTTTTCCTTTTAATATCTTAAAATCCAGATTCTTTAAATACTGTCAATAGAAAATGCTGGGGATCATCACTGTGTAAATTATTCTCGATCAGCCATCAACTCAACAAATGATGGTTTATTGCTATACAGGGTACGCAGATGTTATAGTGAACGCAAAACATTGTCTGGTAACGTATAACAGAGAATTCAAAGTTGTTTATTTATATCGAACTAAACTCCTATGAGAAATTCGAGAATGAAAAAGTGATTCTGAAGCATATTTATGTAAAAACATAAGATTGTTACGAATTGCGAAGGTATCAGACAAGATATGACTGGTTTTCTAAAGATAAAAGGACAAAAATACCTGCTGGAAGGTGCTGAGGGATGCCAAAATGAAGCCTCCAATCCAAACGCTATACTTCCTCTCCGGGGGTGCAACCACATTAATCTTCATGCTGCTTGGAGCTAATGCTGTGATTTTCTTGCTCATCCTGTCAGCAATTCAAGGGAACATAGTAGAGCCACCACTGAGGACAATATTTCCATCGAGATCCTTCCTGGTATCCACGTCACACTTCATAATAGAGTTGTATGTGGTTTCGTGAATGCCAGCAGCTTCCATCCCAATCATGGATGGTTGGAAGAGGACTTCTGGACAGCGGAATCGTTCTGCCCCAATGGTAATAACCTGCCCATCTGGTAGTTCATAGCTTTTTTTCCACAGAAGAGCTGGTTTTTGCAGTCTCCAGCTCTTGTTCATAGTCAAGGGCGATGTAAGCTAGTTTCTCTTTCATGTCCCTCACAATTTCACGCTCAGCAGTAGTTGTGAAAGAGTAACCATGCTCTGTTAAAATTTTCATGAGGGGAACTGTGAGATCAGGACCAGCTAAGTCGAGACGCAAGATGGCATGTAGGAGAGCATAGCCTTCATAGATAGGAAACGTGTGGCTCACACCATCGCCAGAGTCCAAAGCAACACCTAAACAATAACCATGCATGTTTAGGGCGAGAGTGACCACAAAACACGTTTGTTCAGAAATACAATCACTTCTATAACAAGTCAAAAGATATACCTAGTAGTTAGACCAAGGTAATGTTTCTAACATGAGGAATAAAGAATTGCTATTGATATTCTATAGTATTCATGGAAACAGGAAATTCAAGACACCAAACGTTCACATAAACAAGCTTTTACAAGAGCAATATGAATATATGAAATGTAAAGTGATATGATTATATGGGCTTCCATGGATCTTGATTTACCTGGCTTGATCAAATATGAAGTCAGAAGAACATATGCATCCTAGCCGGATCTAGACAATAAGATTTCCAATTTCACACGTTGCCTAAATTTTCTATTAACCCTCTTTGGACATAAATCTAGACCAATGATTAGATGGATACAACTTCGAATTCGTAATTTTGTCAAGAAGGAGATACTTGGGGAAAGTGCTTACCTGTTGTACGACCACTGGCATACAAGGAAAGAACAGCCTGTATAGCAACATAAATAGCAGGGGCGTTGAATGTCTCAAACATAATTTGTCATTTTCTCACGATTGGCCTTGGGGTTAAGAGGAGCTTCCG
>JAQSVH010000009.1:7643450-7655874 GCA_029448705.1 Adansonia digitata
AATTTTAAATATGATTACACAAATATAACAAGTATAAAGCAATAAAAATATGACATGAGATGAATATTTGTCTAAAATTCTTATAATATGAATTATTAATGTATTAAAACTGATATAAATATAAAATATTTTAAACACGATTATGACATGCAAAATACATAATTATTATACAAATGCATAAGTTGTTAGGTCTACATTTGTCAATAAAAATGTTATTTTTATAAGTTAAGACAGAGGTAGATTTGAGCAGATGTGTTCAAGACCAAGCTACCATGTAAATTTGAAGTTTTATCTAATATGGGAGAAGATTTGATAAAAAAAAAATTAAATCTTAAAAAAAGGTTTAGACAAAAAAAAAGTCATTTGAAAAATAAGTTGAGCCTTAGTTTCAACATTTAAGACTCAAGCTCGTTCACTCTTTTTTTTTTTCAATTATATATGTTATTTTTTATTTATTTATATTATATAATTTATATGATACAAAAAATAATTATATAATATGTGTAAACATTAAAAAATATTTTAAGTTATCTATATTTTAAAACTTAATAAAAATTAAATTATTAAAGATTAAATTCTAAAAAACATATTTTAATAAAAATACAAAAATGAGTGAGCTTAAATGGATTCGAACTGTTCATTTATAAATATAAACAATTTTCGACAGAATTTAAAACCTATATTTTGAGTCGAATTAAATCTAAATAAGTATAAATAATCTTACTATCATGCTTAAGTTTAACTAAAATCTAACTTCGCTCGTCTCGTTAAAACCTTAGCTGTTGGAGTAGTGAGGAAAAGGAGCTTTTTATGCGAGAAAGACAAGATGGATTCCTCCATATCCGGTTCCTATATTTGAAATTAATATGATATTTGGTAGTCCTAAACAATTCAAAGAAGTATTAACCAATATTTTTAACTTTTTACTTCTCATATTTAGACTTTTTAAAGGGTTTTTTTTTTTCATTTTTTTAACTTTAGATCGAGCAGGTAATTTTATCCCTGGAAAATATAGGCAGTATAATTCCCCCAAAAAGAAAGAGCAATTCATCGAGTGACATGTGCCATGAGACGTGCACACTTCTACATGTGTCTCTTGCAGACATGGCATTTTATTGACAATATAATAATGTAATTGATTTTAACAGCAAAGAATTGGGGTAAGAATAAGATGATAAACGAAGTCAAAGTTTTAGATATTAGGTTAAATATTTTGAAAATATAAGTATTAGTATGGTGTATGGTAGAGGAAGTTCTGATTTCAGCAACAAGGAGATTTGAAAGACAAAAAAAATTTAGAAAAGTGTAAAAGTTAATATTTGAAAGAAACTTTAATGCTTAAATTAATAAAAATTTTAAAAAAATAATAAACGAGAGAACATTATAAAAAATAATGAATAATAAATTTAGGGTAGATTGACGGCCATAGCTATTTAGTTCTAAGGTCAACTTGTCTGATCTAACAAGCACCGTAGTAAAGGTTTTTCAATACTATGAGGATCTCATAGGAGATTATCCTTCTGTATTTCAATGTTGGTATTTTCCGTAATATCATGGGCTAGTGGGGTTTTCAACCTCACTTATTTCATAGACTGTTAAAGAAGCTGAAAACAAAATTGTCTAGATAAATTCTATAACATGTGTTATATGAACTCTTTAACATTTTTCATGATAAAAAAAAATAAGCCATACATATTATTTAATATATGTATAGATTATAAGAAGATAATTACATGATAAATTGGAAAAAATTAATAATTATGTCATAGAGGATTTGGATCATAGCGTACCCATAATTACCCATTTTACTAAACGTCTAATCTAAAATGCAAAAGCCGTATATGTCCAATCAAATCAAAATTATAGTTACATTGAAAAATAATAAAAAAATTAGCTAATTCTCAACTACAATCACATAAAGCATGTCAACCCCTTAATTATCATTTTTCCCAGCAAACCAACTCACTTGCTTTCTCAATGATAATTTGGTGAAGTAATATTTTCACAAGGTGTGAATTGCCTCAAGGCCTCTAGTTACTTTGTTTAGTGTTTTTGGCTTTTTTAATTTTTAATAAAAATAAAAGCACCTACAAAACGGAGTTAATAATTAATATTAGGGCTCCATCACCTCTCCCATTAATGCCCCTAATTGTATCAATGTATCAGCTAAAACTCTAATCTATAATTTAAAATTTAATTTAGAATTTAAACCAAAAATTAATGTACTGTTTTGTTTTTGAATTTGATAAAAATAATACATTATAATGAAAAATAAATTTTAAAATAAAATTATAATTTTAATAGGTACTTATAATGGTTAACATGGTATAGCACGTCAGTCAAACGTTAATTTATAATGGTTGGATAAGTAAAAATAAATTTTAAAATATTAGTGATAAATTTGTAAATTTTTATAATTAGTAACGAAAATAAAAAAAAAATGGCTCAAAATTAAGTGACTAAACATGTAATTAACCTTAAAATTAAATATAATTTATTTATTAGTTTTGTTATACCACTAAACAATCACTAATAATTTATACATTTTTTGTTAAAATTTATTTTATTTAAATGAAATGATTGATGAAAGTGTATAATATACAGTAAGTAACAATTATGCATTGATATAATAAAAGTAATAAAGCATAGAAGAACATTATTATCTTATAAAATAAATTAAATATAGTATTTATAGTTTTGCTATATTACTGATATAACTAGTTTTTACTTCAAACATTTTTTTATTCTAAAACAAATACTTTAAATCCAAATTAAATTAATATCCCATGCCTAACATCATAATACATGATGTTTAATATTATCTAATATATAATGAGTAACCAAATGGATTGCCAACAGTTTATATACTAATGAATCAATGTTGATTGTTACAAAAATATTAATTTTACTGTTTTAAAAAATTATAAAAATAACCATTTATTTGATTTAAGATGATGTAACTTTTAAATTAGGGTATGCTATAGATATTGTACTATTAAAGTTTATATGACTTAACTTTAGAAAAATACAAATTATATCACTGAATTTTTAATCAAAGTATAAAATCTAAATTTAGTTTTAATAAAAAGTAATTATATCTAAAATAAAATATCTTTTATCAAAATACAATCATTAAAAAATAGTTTAAAACCTATATTTTTATCTAAAATACCTTTTATGTCCTTGTAATTATATTTAAATTAATGGTTTTTTTTAAAATTCATTATTTTTAGCATAACTGTAGAAGTTTCATTCTTCAATTAGCTAAAGCATTTTTACCTATTCTACCAATGAATTCTTCATCTCCTTTTAAATGACAATCCCAACTTCAGTTCAAATAATTTAGATGATTAATGATATTATTGAAGAAAATTGAAAATTCAAAATACTGAGATTGGAAGAATAAAGTCGAAAAGAAATCAAAGCATAGAAATGATGATTCAAACTTAATTTTCTTCTTCTTTCTTTAATTGTAGTAATCATAAAAGGGTTTGTTTAGCTAATTGCTATCATTTACTGAATTAAAAAAAAAGTCATTAACTTTAATTTATTTTAATATCATCTTATTTAATATCATTAAACATAAATTAAAATTTGTTATCATAAAAATCATATCTATTTTTATGATAAAATATCCACATTTTATAATAAAATTTGGAACATTACGTTCTATGACTTATCCTAACAATAAAAAAGTGGGATACAAATACTGTAGTTATTATTAAATAATTCATTTTTCCTGTCTACACCCAACAATTCACTCATATCTCTCTATCAAACTTATCATTAAAGCCTGCATGACTTCAATTATTGCAATGATCCCAAAAGCATGACATAGCTGACCTACTCACATCCCCTATATGTATATTTTTAATTACCTACTTCCTTCATAAGCCATCCCATGCGCATGGGTCCACGCCCTCTCTCTTGTCTTCCTATTTATTAGACTTCTCCAAACCCCAACACTCCCTTCAAATTTTCAACCAATTTTCCCACTCATTGGATACCCAATTTTGTGGGTTTTTTATTTTTTTTAATGCTTAAAAGACACAAAAGAGAGAACATTCGCCCTTTGGTTTTCATTATTGTTTATTATTATACAAATATAATATACTACTAACTTTCTTTGGAATAGCGAAAGATGGTCGCCTTGTCTGCTTGGATTCAGCATAATGAAAAGCAGTCTTTTGGTCAAAATCTCATGCTAATCTCCAATCTGACTAAGAAATTAGACTTAACTATTATCCTTCTACAATTTTTTTCATATCTTATCAACGATTATTTGAAAAATGTACTTTAGCATTATGATATATTATATTTGATATATTATCAATATATAAAGATATACATTTTTAAGTGATTCAAATGATGTCAATTCATTAATAATAAAATTATTTATATTTATTTTTTAAAAAAAATTAATAAATTTGACATCATTTAGCCCATTATCTTTATCCAATATATTCAAATCTATGAATATAATTATCAATTTTACTTAATATATTATTATTATCATAAACAATATATTAAAATCGTTAAAACAATTTTTTCTTCCCACTGTTTTTAGCTGTTCCTGTTCACACATCATTCCAGCCAACTGGTGAAATGCCACATTGGAAGAAACAGGTAAAATTGCTCTATTTTGGTTGGCGAGTCAGCATTCCCAGGCTTCCAGTCCGAAAGAGTCCAGTCAGCCCCATTCCCAGAGGGGTCACACACTTTGTTTCAATTACGTCATTGGAAGAATTAGAAATGTTAATTGACTGCTCGGAAAACTGCAAAATTTTGGATTAAATTGGCTATCATTTGAAAACAAACAAAACAACAAACAGTGCCAATGCTAAATAATTGTGCGTGGTAAAACAACACATTTTAATCATTATATTTCCCTCATTATCATCATGATGAGGATAATAATAACATATATTAGTAGCACTTAATATATATTATAGTAACAAAAATTTAATGAAAAGTTAGTAAAACTGATACTAAATATCATAATTTAAATTTTAAATATTTTAAACATTATTTTATAAAAATGATCACATAAATTAATTAAATTATATTTGAATTTAAACTTACTAAAAATAAATTAAGGGGTTAAAAATAAATAGATGCAAAGGGTAAAAAAAATTAATGACCCTTGCAGTTGGATGAAAAATCATTTTCTCATGGTGGGATGATGATGATGATGATTTCTTCTGGCCCTTGTTAGGTGAGAAAACACAATAATTCCAGTAACATTGTGAAGTTATAGTCTCACATTAATTTAACAAAATCTTCCCATCAAGCATTTAATAATAGATTTTGCCGTGGAAAGTGGTGCTGCAATGGATTATGGATTAGATAAATTCTTAATAAAGCTTGTCGTTTGCCTTGAATGTAAAAGAAAAGCATTTCCTGAAAAAAAGCCCCGTGTTTGCTCATAAGTCATCTCCTTCCTTCTATCTCCTTTCCATTTCTTCAAAAAAAAAAGTCAAAATTATTCAAATTCCATTTGTTAATACTATTATATAACCAAAGATTTTGCTCTAACCCTTTGCCTTTATTGCTCAGAAGAAAACACGAGAAAATCTCTCTTTCATCTTTCTCTTTCTGATTCTCATGTGTATGAACCGGTGTATATTTATATAGATTCACGTGCGTTTGTCAACCTGGATTTGTCGGTCAATCTTTATTCGCACAAGGCAAAGGCAAAGCTAGCAAATAAAAAGGAGTGGAAGGGGGCTCGTGGGTTGTGTGTTTACATTAAAGAAGATTGAACAGGTTTCTTTTTCAGCTCTCTTTTCAGGGCATATCTCTCTTCAACGAGAACAACAAGATATTCAAAGCCGTTGTTTTTTTTGGGGTTCTCTTTGTGAAGAAAAGGTTCATGGAGTTAGCTTTGAGCTTGGGTGATCCCTCAAAGCCATTTTCGTTCCTAGACAAGACCCCAAAGTTATCTAACAATGATCTAGGGTTTTGCATGGGGGTTGGAAATGGGTTCAGATCACAAGAGAAAGGGGATGGCTTTGAAGGCGAAAGTAGAGGGGAAGCTAGTACAGATGGAGACGACAAAAGGGTTTCTTCAGATCCACCTCTTCAGCTAGATCTTCTTCCTTTCTCTCCTCTCCCTCGTATGCCTCTTCCTTCTCAGCTTCGCTTTCCTTGGCTCACTGATATTCGTTAGTATTTTATTTAACTCCCTAAATTAATTTATTCCAAGCTTCATGTTTTCTTCCTGGTTAATCTTTCTGGGTTTTTTACAAGCTATTGAAGAAAGAAAATTGATATTTTCATTTCCTGCTCGTAATAAGTTTATATTTCTTATATTTATTAATTACGTAGTTAGCCTGGTCAAAGCAAAAACTTTCATTTTTCCTAATGAAGAATATTTTAAAAACAGTACTTTTTTTTCTCTTTTCTTAGTTCTGCAACGAAAAGATGATATTTTATGGGATATTTAGATCTGGGTATCTTTTGATTTTGATTTTGCTTTTATTTTTTGTATCATCTAACTTGAAGAAAATATTAACTTTTGTATTGTAACAACAGTGAACGAAACGGGTTCATCAGAAGGAGCGGGAAGAGGGTTAGACGTGAACCGGTTACCGCTGGTGGCGTTAGCGGATGAAGCCGAGGAAGGGGGAACGCTGTCGTCTCCCAACAGCGCGATGTCGTCTTTTCAGATGGATTTTGGGATTAGAAATGGAAGCAGCAGAGGCAAGAGAGACCTGGAAGTTGAAACCGAAAGGGGCAGCTCAAGAGCCAGTGATGATGACGAGAACGGTTCAACACGGAAGAAACTGAGGCTTTCTAAAGAACAGTCTGCTTTTCTCGAAGAAAGTTTCAAAGAACATAACACTCTCAATCCTGTAAGTCAAATAAAATGAACGTATAGATATTTTAGTGTTCTTGTTTTTAAATGTTGATTGATTTTCTTTAAAATGTTGGTTCAGAAGCAAAAACTCGCTTTAGCCAAGCAATTAAATCTTCGACCTCGACAAGTGGAAGTCTGGTTTCAAAATAGAAGAGCAAGGTACTACTTTTTGGATTTCACGGTTGTTGGATTCAATAATTACCGGTTGAGTAATTGATATCGATTTTCTTACTAATATTATGTAATATTTGGGCTTATTGTAAAATCTTGAGTTGAAAATTAATGGTACAAAACAGGACAAAACTGAAGCAGACGGAGGTAGATTGTGAGTATTTAAAGCGATGCTGCGAGACGTTGACCGAAGAAAACAGAAGGTTACAAAAAGAACTGCAAGAGTTAAGAGCCTTGAAAACGTCTCAACCATTTTACATGCAGCTACCTGCAACTACCCTCACTATGTGTCCTTCATGTGAGCGTGTCGCCACCACCACCAACGCCTCGGCGGCCAGCACTGCCACCACTGCCGGAGGCAATACTGATGCCAAAACCGGAGTCTTACCACTGAATAAATCTAGAGGATACCCTTTTACCCCACTGCAGACACATGTGACCCAGAGTCAGCCTCAAGCCCACCAAACTGCTTCATGAAATCATTGGACGCGACCAGTCAAAAGATGTTACAACCTTTTTTAAAAAAAATTTTTGAGTCAAATTTTGTAAATATTTGGGTTTGGAGGATTGTTTTTTTTATTTCCTTTCTTGAATTTTTTAATATATCTTTACTCTCTTGCAGTTTTCTTGGTGATGGGAAAGGAAAAAAGAAAAACGAGATTTGAGTTTTTTTCGATAGATTTTGTTTGACTGAGGCTGGCTGGGGGGAACATATCGAAGAAATTTTGTAAGAAAGCTGCCTGTTTTCTTTGACGAGGAAAGAAGTTAATTAATTAATTATTGTAGCTACTGCCCTAATATAATCCAATGGTTTGTTGTTTTGAAATTTAATATATAATCCTAAATGCTTATATATTACATAATAGATTCATCTAATTTACTTCTTATTATATATATATATTCATATGACGTATAATTTTTTAATACTTGTCATTTAAATCTTTAAAATAAAAAATTAATATATCTATTCAGTGTAATAAATTAATGCATGCAGTACTTTCATTTTTGTTTTGTTTTATTTTGATCGTTTTCATTTTTTCAAGAATTTTCACCAGTAATTAGAATTTGAGATTTTTAAAGAAAATTTATGGGGAAGAGAAACCTCGTTTGTATATACGCCATTTATAGCAACAAAATATAACTGCTTATTAACTATGTCTTGTGAAAGCAAATTGTACAGTTAGTATATTGTATTAAGTTAAATGGTGGATTTAGTCCATAAAGTTTTTCTATATATATCGAATCTTTTTTTTTTTAGATCGTCAAATTCAATCCAATCATTAACATTGTTAATTTTTTTTAATTAAATTTGGTGATGTATACATTGATTTTGCTAACATTTTGTTGATAAGACTAACTTGGCATTTCGATGAAATACTAAAAACTAAAACGATGGTGTGGATTGAAAGGGAAGGGATAGTGGTTTGAATTTTTTATTGAAAAAGGCATCTAAATTGTACTTATCATATATATGTATATATATATATATGCATTTAACCTTGAGTCAAATGTTTAGGTGGAAGTGACATTAATAATTTTATAATTCCAATAAGTTGATAATTTAAGTAAGATGAGGTCATGAATATTTCGATAAGATCGGTCAGTCAAACTCATTTAATAGCTTAATCTATATATAATACTTTCAGCTCCCTCTCTTGAATAAATGGAGGCATAACAGACGTTTTCACGTATTATTAAATTTTTCCAAGGAAGAATTTGGATAGTTTTTTTCAAAGTTAGTTAAATGATTTTGACATTTTCAAAAGATTTTAATTAGGGATAAGTAGGGATAAATTATAATAAATAGGGATTAAACGGAATAAATAGATTTTCAGCTCATATTTATAATAAATAAGGATAATTTTATTGGCGTTTCTTTCCACTTTTCTAACATGTGTTTATTTCTATAAATTTTCATCCTTAACTATAGCTTGAAATTAAAAGACCCTATAATTAAAATATTAATTATAGCATTTAAACTCCTAGTATATACCTGTCTCATCTATATCAATCAATCAATATTCAATAGATTTTCAGTTCGTATCTAAAGTTAATAGGGTAATTTAAGCATTCAATTTGAATGAATTTTTTAAAGTTCAATTAGAAAGAATTTAGGTAAAAAGGATAATTAGTTTAAGATTTTGCACTTAATAAATAATAACTTTAAGAATTTAATTATTACATTTAATCACATAAATTATTATTGTATGTTGCACTCATTTTTTTTGTTTTGCTTACCAAATTTAATTACATTAAAGATACATTTACACAAACTTTCTTTTTAATGTTCACAATTAATTTTATTTTATGTATTTCCCCCCAAAAACTTTTCATTCCTTTTTTTTTTTTTTTCCAGTTTTCATATTTGTACTTTCTCCTAAATCTTTCCTGCAATTCAGTTATTTCATTTGCTCTCCCTCTCTCTCTCTCTCTCTCTCTCTCTCGCAGGCTAGACAATTATCCATTAAAATTTCCATTTTATGATCTAATTAATGCTTGAATCTGGATATGCTATTTCTTTTCAATTCAATTTTTAAATTATTTTGGCAATTAGTTTTTTTCTGTATAAATATTTTTTCTAGACTGCTCATAGATTAGGCCAAGTTGAACTGGGTTTGGCTCGAGCTTAGTCAAGGTACTAGTAAAAAGAATAAAGTGAAGAGACAAACTTACCATATAGCAACTTTTATATCACTAATAGTAGTATAAATTATCGAATCCAAGAGAAAGGACATTGATATATGCATTCATTTGATGCTTTTTGATTTTTATGGACTTTAGGTAAAAAGTATTAACATTTTTATTAGCTTATAGAGCCTTTACATAGATAATACAATTTTTTTGCATTAAAAAAAAACCCAAGATTCGGAAAAATTAAGAAAATAAAATTTTTCAATGCTGCAGATTAAATTCTTAACCGAAATAAATGAATTATTTGGATTAAATCTCATATACATATATATATATAACTATATATATGTAGTTATATATAGATATATATTCAGATTTTATTTCATATATTTGTTTTCCATGAAAATTCTTTTATATATTCCCAAGAAAAAAAATGCAAAATAATGATATGCCGGCAAATTCATATTTATTTGAAAGTTGTTCCAAATCTATTTGGAGAAATTAAAATGTGAATAATGTCAGATTTGGAATTTCTGATTTAAAATAGGAAAAAAGAAAAGGAAATAAAAAAAATC
Organism: Adansonia digitata; assembly: GCA_029448705.1. NCBI lineage: Eukaryota > Viridiplantae > Streptophyta > Magnoliopsida > Malvales > Malvaceae > Adansonia > Adansonia digitata. Next base: position 7,653,687 of record JAQSVH010000009.1, read on the forward strand.
TTGTTTTATTTATAAATTAAATTGCATGTTATTTTATATTTTATTTATTTTATATAGACATAGGATCTTGGCTCTTATCGCAGAGTTTCCACAATCTTCCCTTTCTCGAATTCAAATTCAAGCCTTTTTTTTTTCTCATAATTTAAATTCAAGATCATAATTGCGAGCTACGGACTTTTTTTTAGTAAATGATACATTTTTTTTAAGTTAATCATGTAATAATACCCATAAGAAAGCTTAATTTAATTAGAGCCATGCTTAATTGAAACTATACTTAATTAGGAAGTACAAAGATTAAGTTGCCTAACAATCAATGCCATATTCACACGATTAATGATCACAACATTTAATTAAATAATAAGTGATCTATCTATTATGTGTATAAATTTATTATTGAATTGGTGTCAATAAAAGAAATATGTAAAAAAAATATTAAAATCAACAATATTTATTAATATGTATATATATATATATATTTGTGATTTTTTTTTGAAAGGGAGTGAAAGTTAATATTTGCAAACTTAAATTTTCTTCATTTTCAAAATCAATATTGTGTAGTTTTTTCGATTTTTTCTCCTTTAAGTTTTAAGATAACTATATTTTTTTGTTCAAATTTAATTTTAATTATCAAATTTTTATATATTTACTATAGGATTTATATTTGATGCATCTGATATTTTATAAATCTATGCCCTATCAATAAACTAATGATACTATTATATTAAAAGTAAAATTGTCGATATTTATTTTTAAAAACCTTTAATGAGATATCTTTATCTACTTCATCGATTTGAACTTCCCATTTTAATTATATTTCAAAGAGAAATTGAAACCTTTGTTTGTGAATTAAACATTTTCATAAGTAGCCATAATTACCCTCGAGATGTTCAAACTTCAAGGTGATGGCAGATAATAGGTACAAGTTGGTGTTGAGAATTGAAGATCGAAGAAAAGGGACATGCATCAAGGATATCGTATAAATAAGAAACAAGGAAAACAATTTGTGTTTCAGCTTTCAAGTGTGACTAGTGATCGCGACATCTCCAGAAACAACAAATCTGCCGACAGGCTGAGGCTGCTCCTTGTAAGAGTTAGGTGAGGTATGTAAAATTTATATCTGCCGCATTTAAAAACGATTAATTAGATCAGAAAATGGTTAAGCACTAATGATCTCAAAATGCTTTGATTTATGCATTGATCTCAAAGTTCCTTGATTTATGCATTGGTAATTAATCGGTAAGTGTCTAGGATTTGCTTGAACCAATCCATTATCATCTCAGGGATTAAATTTGAGATATCTTCATCTAGGAATGGACTTGTTCATTGATTTTGTTGCTCGTCCAGTTTGATAGTTTGGACATTAGACTTAGGATAATTTGGATTGGCCTGGTTTAGATTACTATTTAAAAAGATAAATTTTATTTAAATTTAATTATGAAAAATATAAAAATATTTTTAATATTTTAATATATTTTAAATAATAAAATAAGTTTTCAAACTCGACACAATCATTGTCAAATTGATTCTAGACAAGCAAAAAAATTTTATTCGACCTAAATTTGATCTGATACAAAGCACTTTTACTAAGAAAGGTAGAAGAATGGTTATTCTTTACCCAAAAATTATATGGGTATATTGTTTAGAAAGTAAAAATATATATATTTAAATTTAATTATAAAAAATATAAAATAATTTTTAATAATTCAATATATTTTAAAAAATAAAACGAGCTAACAAATTTGACAAAGTTAGAATCAAATGGAATTTGAAAAAACAAAAAATTTATTTGGGTCAAACAAATCCTAAAAAGAAGATTTATTTCCTCTCATTGTCTTAACTCAAAATCCTAGTGTACTTCTTGTAGTGCTAAATGCATTGAAAAATTGGCTAGTTTATAGGTGAGTTGTTCATGGCCCATCTACCAACTAAAACTCGAAGATTTATCCAACATTTGACAGAGTTTTGACAAAAATATTAGATTCAAAAAATAAAATAAAAAAAATTAAACTTGTTTATAAAAAAAATGGAGCATTGGCTTCAATATTCAATGCTCGAATCTGACCCAAACTAACCCCTTTTTTAATTATATAATCTATATATTTTAAAATTTATATATATTTTAAAATTTATATAATAAAGAACAAACATATATAATATTTAACCTAACAATTTTAGGCACGATTTCAAG
>JAQSVH010000009.1:7738740-7751342 GCA_029448705.1 Adansonia digitata
CCCTTTTCAATCAACGTTGCCCAACTTTACCGAGCTCATGGTTATTTAACATTTGTAATTTTTTAATTGAAGATTAAATCATATTGAATATAATTATTAATTTTGTACATTTATATCTATTAATATTATTTTAATTATTTTTAGAGATTCAATATTAATATATTATAAAAATTAAATATTTGAAAAAATCATATACAATCTTTTTAAAAATCCCCATCTTTAGTGAATTTTTTTAAAATTTTATTTTTATTATTTAGTTTCTTTATTTTATTAATTTTAAAATAATGTCATAAATTTAATTTATAGAAAAAATATTATAAAAATAGATATAAAATATTTAAATTGTGATTCGGTTGACTTAAATTCGTTAGGTTAAAGATTGATTTGGGTTTCGTTCAAATTGAAAAGACCAAGGCTCTTAAAAGTGGGTGTACGGCATGTGTGGACTACATCCATTCATGGTCCGCTTGATTTCGGTTTAGTTCAAATTGAATAGCCCGAGACTATTTAAAGTGAGTTTAGGATATGTAGTAGCTACCCCTGTCTATAGTTGAGTAATTCGTTCCATTAAATAAGCATAAATTATATCAAATTTAGATAAGGATTTTTAACTTTGGAGATAGTCCAAATTACTATTTATAGAACAAAAAACAATTTTACTTAAATTTAATTATAAATAATAATATTAAAATATTTTTTAATTTTTTAATATTATTTAAAATAGTGATATGGGCTTTCGTGTTAAGCCTCTGTAAAAAATTTTTTTGAGCCGCAAACTGACATATGTACAAATCTAGTATGGACTGTCGAAATTGAGTTAGATCTTATATGATTCGACCTATTTTTCCTTTTTTTTAAAATTTATTTAGGCTTTCAATATTAAAACAACGTAGTTTTTTTTTTTTTTTAAAAAGCTTATTAAAATCTTAACCTAAATCCTATATATTATTTTTTAATTTATATTTAACATAAAATAAATCAGATGATGCTACTTAATTAAAACTTTTAATGAAATAGTATAATTTGACTTGCTAATAATTTATATATAGTTAGTACAACAAATATAAATCCATTTTTTAATGAGTGCCTATATTTTTACTCATTTCATAGTCTATTGCTCAACGTATTCTGAGGACTGGGAAGTCCATTAATTTTCTTTGCGTCTGTTGTGATGACGGAGGTTGGGCTTATGCCGCAACAGAGGCTGCAGCTGCTGCTGGAATAACAACTAGAAGAGGGGGTCTTGGATATGGTAAAACTGATGCACTTGAATCTCTAGTCATGGAAGCAGCTAAGGGAATTGATAAGCATTTGTTGGATGTTATATACAAGAGGTACAGGTTTAAAGCACACTGTCTTGCAATCAAGCGATATTTGCTACTAGGGCAGGGTGATGTTGTTCAGTACCTGATGGATATTGTTGGACCAGAGCTCTCTGAGCGCGCCAATACTATTAGTTCCTTCAAGTTAGCTGGATTACTGGATGGTGCAATACGGTCATCTAATGCTGATCAGTATGATGATCCTGACATACTAGATCGGTTGAGGGTTAAGATGATGCCACATGGCACTAATGATCGTGGATGGGATGTATTCTCATTGGAATATGATGCTAGGGCTCTGCTAGATACAATGTTTACTGAATCTGTCATGACAAGGTATTTAGGAATTTTTAATTATCTGTGGAAGCTTAGACGGGTGGAACATGCATTCATTGGGCTTGGAAGACAATGAAACCCAATTGTATTCCTTGACTTGCATTCACAAAGCTGAAACGTGCGGTAAAATTGCAATTGCTTTCAATATTGAGGCGATACCGGATTCTTGGGGATGAGATGAATCATTTTGTTAGAAACTTGAAATACTATATCATATTTGAAGTCTCGGAGGTGTAATGGTCCAATTTTTCCAATGAAATAGAAGTAGCCAAAGATCTTGATGATCTGCTTGCAGCACATGAGAAGTACCTCCACTCAATTGTCGAAAAATCACCCCTAGGAAAAAGATCACAAAACCTTTACAAGTCACTGTTTGTCCTCTTTGATCTTATAATGCAATTTAGAAGCCATGCAGATCGGTTATATGAAGGAATTCATGAGTTGCAAGCAAGGTATGTGCTCAATACTGATATCATATTATTCGCACATATTTAGTTATCTTAAGTCAATAGTCCTGTTTAGATGTTTTCTCACTCTCGCTTTTACCTTGTGTAGAACTGTGGAATCCTATTTACACTCTCGAGAGAAAAACATATCAAGGGGGGCAAACCAAGGATCCCGGGTCTTGGATTACGGAAGGCAGGAAAGCTATAACACAACGTGCTAGTGAATTCCTTGAAACTATGGGACAAGATCTAGATGGATTAGCTAGAGTATAAATCATTGCTTGAGGGTTTCTTAGCTCAGTTGCCTGTTCAGCAACACAGAGATTTGAAATTCCTTCTCTTTCGGTTAGATTTCACTGAATTTTTTAGTCGACAGCATGCTACCGCATAAAAGCTATCAATATATGGTTTTAAGGAACTGCTGCACATTTGAGACACATGAATGAACAATCACCTAATCACCTGAGGCGAATATTTAGAATGACCAATTTGTTTGACATATCTTGATTTTAGGTAAGACAAGTTATACTCTTCACTTCAATTTTGTTATATTTTTCTTTCCAGGTATCTGACAGTGTATCTTACATTTCAGATCTTGTGCTTTTCTGATGGCTTATTTGGAACGTTGCAGTTGAGTTGAAGATACTTTTATGATTTTGTTTGTGGTGTTCAATGTAGTATTGTACTAGTTTTGGATCTGATGGTCCGATGTTCTTGGTGTTCTCTTACTGCCCTTACTACTGTTATGTCCTAAGGTTGTTTACCTGTACCACATTTCTCTGTTCGTTAATTGATCAGCAATTGATGCCATATGCTTGATTTTTATCTTTCGTATTTAACTGTTCTTGTGCCGTACCTTGTTTTGTTTTGTTTTTTTTTTCTTATTGTGGCACTAAGTTGTGGCTTTTATCCGGGTTTTAGTATCGCTGGTAGATTTGGCTCGTAATGCATAGTGCAGTGGTTCTATGCATGTGAACAAGCAAGATTAGCCACTTTTCCTAATTGTCTACCATATAAGGGAGCATTAACCTACATATCTGCAAGGACTAGAATTTTGAAGTTCCAAGTATAACTGACTCTGTGTTATTTTGCTGCTTTAGTGCTTACTCCTTTGACCTTTCTGTCTATCGCAGATTCTTTTACGATTTTTATGCTTTTATTTTAAACGGTAGGAAAGTATTAATATTTAAATGTAGACGGCAGTGTAACCGGATTTATTGAGGAAAGCTGGACGTTATCTTCTTGACAGAGATGACATGTTTTTGCTCATTATTTTGATGACACAAACATATATGTTTTCAGCAAAGCTTTAGTCTCACCCATGGTCTAAATTATGTTTTTTTCTTTTATTTTTTTTTTAAATGTTTTCTTTCTTTAGCATTCCAGAGAAGTTATTATATATGTTATGTCTACAGTTACGGTTGCCGTCCATTGTTGTTGAATGTTGAAAGTTGCCAAAGAATTTGGGCATTGTATAAGCTAAGATCTTACTTTTTATGGGTTGTATTTCCACTATTTCAATCTCCCTACCTCTTTTGCCTTATGTTACAACTAGGTTAAACTGAAGCAAAGTCTGAAGTTATCTTTTCCCTAAATTAAAAAAAAAAAACAAAAAAACATGCTAATGGTGGTTCATGAGTTTTGAGATAAATAATACAGTTATAAAAGGATGAGGGAAAAAAAACCCAAAGAAAATTAAACAAAAACAAACAAATAAAAAACTTAGTCCTGATCTACCAATTTGATGTGTAAGGCCAAGATCATCCACCCAACGTGTATTTCTTCCCAGTGAAGGGCTGAAATTTAGGCTTATTCTTCAAAGTGTCAGCTTCCACATTCCGATTCTCGCTTGCAAGCTCCTTTCCTTTGATTCGAGGCCGGTTCCTATCCGGTTGGAAGACTAATCCTCCTGAACTTCCTTTTGACATTGGTTTTGCTTCAGCAGCAGACTCCCTTTTACCCATGGCGGCGGCAGCGGCAGCAGCTGACGGTTGCTCATTGGGCAAAGAACAAGGTTTTTCATCCAAGCGTCTTGCTAAACCTGTGAAAGGTTTGAACTTGGGTTTCTGGGTTGTTTCCTCTTGTTCTTCTTCTTTCCCTAAATCACCTCTTTTAGCTGCTGCAGGCTTTTCAGGCTCTTTGTAATCCAAAGGAGGATCGAAATCAACATTACAATCTGTATCAATAATGCTAATAGCATCAGACGGCTTGGTTTCCACTATGTTTATGTAAAAATTCTTGCTCTCGTGGCTAATCATTATGGTATCTCCCATTGTTAAGCAAGAGAATTTCTGCAGATTTTCTTCCAGGACGGCTTTCGGATTCGAGATCCTCAGGAAGTCGGTGGTGTGAGGTTGGAGCTTGATATATGTTCCTTTTTCCAGACTTTTGTTCTTTATATACATGAAATCGCCTTCTTTCAGTTGCATGTTCTTCATCATCCAATCTGGCAAGAAAACTGCACCGTCTTCCTCCCCGGTGAACTCGAAAACCCCACAATGGGAAGACTTTCCTGTGGATAGGTTATGAATCTCGAATTGCATTGGTGTGGAGAATTGAGTTTGCATGATAAGCTTGAGTGCGTCGTCTGGCATAATGATCTTATTACCAATCTCTAGATGTGATTTGTCGATAAAAGAAAGCGGGAAGCAACGATAGTCTCCTTCAAACCGAGCGGATCCGGATTGATCATAATAATCACGATTCCAAGCATTTAATCGAGATTGATGAGCACGATTCCAAGCGCAATCGTCATCACTGTCATTAGCCTCTGCTAATAGAAAGTCATCATCACTATCAATATCTTCATAAAAACCATCACCCTCGCTAAGATTATCGTTGTCGTCTTCATCTCCAACTTCTTGATTATCAGAATTACGTCCTTCTAGAAGGGTAATGGCATCTTTGTCGATGGAAGAACCATCTTTCTCTTCAGGTTTAGCATTGTATTCTTCAGATGCATTATCTGAATCAGAAAATCCCATCATGATTGATCTTATGATTGGTTTTGTAGAGTAACTTGCTATATATAAATAGTTAAACCTAGTTCAACCTAACTTAAACTTCAATATATTAAATCCAACTTAGAGTTTAAATATATTTTCCCACGAGCAGTTAGAAGTTTAAATAGCCAAATTAGCAGAAAAAAATCAAAAGAGTTTAAATCCTAACAAACAAATACATAAAAGTATCAATTTTAATATATATTAGATATATACTATTATAATATTTAACATATCATACGATATTTATTATATTATTTATATTTATTAAATACATATATATATATATATATTCATATTTATATAAATATATTGTATAATGCTTTATGTCCTGTTTATAAAAATTTTTTTATCGGCGGGACCCCATCCATTCAACCCAACTAAACTAAGCTTCCTGCTTGAAGGTGACCTCTACTGGGCCTCGCTTTTTCGATCAATGCTGCCCAATTTTACTCAGGACATGGCTTTTTTTACATTTGTAATTTTCTAATTGAAGAGTAATTTTAAATTAAATCATATTAAAAATAATTATTAATTTTATACGTTTATATATATATTAATATTATTTTAATTATTTTTCAGAGATTCAATATTAATATAATTATAAAAATTCAATATTTAAAAATTAATTATTTACAAATTACGTAATATAATCCGTTCAAATATCCACATCCTTAATAATTCTTTTCTAATTTATTAATTTTAAAATAATTTCATATATTTAGTTTATGAACAGGACAATATTAAGTATTAAATATGATAAATATTTAATAAAAATATACACTTAATTAAATGATATGATTCTTGGCTTTTTCTAAATTTTTTTTTGGTTCAATCTATTTTTAATTGATTTTCTAAACTTTCAATCTTATAATATATACCGAATTGGATTAGGGACCAATTTGAAGTTCAACCTGTTCGACTCCAGGGTTGATTTTTTCAACGGTGGTTTAAACAACGTTATAATAAACGTATAATATATTAACAAACTCCTTTTAATTATTTAATTCTTTAAAAATAAGTGCTTGTACTTTTATTTTATTGTATTTTTTATTTTTTTAAATAAACTCTTATTACAAATAAAAATTTGATTTAAGTTACAAATTTATTTAACTATATAAAAAATAAAGTTAGTATTCGTTGTTATATTTTTCACGAATTTTTATAATTTTATATATTTTTAACATTTAATTATATATTTTATATATAAATAAAATTAATAACATGTTTTTATATTAATATATAAGGTTTATTCTATTTACAAATTATATCAAATTAATATATATAGGATTCATTATATTTAATGTTACTGTAAAAGTACAAAAACTATAAAAAAAATGTAGGTTTAAACTTTTTTATTTATAAAATGAATTATTTACTGTTTTAAAGTTAATGAAAAAAAATATAATTTTGAAAATAAAACAAGTCAATGTAAACTTGAAATGTTTTGTATTTATTATCTAATAAGTTTATTTAACGAAAGTCTTTTAAAGAAATTAAATTTCTTATTTATAGTTTCGATAAATCTTATTAATAGTAAAAAAAAAAAACTTTATAATAGAAATTTAAAAATTTTATGAACAACTAATAAATTAAAATTTTGAAAATAAAACAATTTAATGTAACCTTTTAACTATTTTTATTTAGTATCAAATAAATTTATTTAACAAAAACTATTTTCATTAAATTAAAAGTCTTACTTATAAATTAGATAAATTTTATTTAAAGTAAAAAAAATTGAATGACAATTTAAAAATTTATTGAACACTAATCATTTTGTTAGATTAAAAAATTCTTCACATCTATGCTTATATATATATATATATATATATGAGATCATTTCCTTTCTCTCTAAAAATATATATTTATTTTCTTTTACAACTAAACCAGTGTAAGTGAATCCCTCCACTCTCTTTAATATATATATATATATATATTATCCTTGGTATTAATAACAATTAGAAGCAAAAAAGATGCAAATATAAAGGAACCACTCGTATTAGTGTAAAACTAAACTAGTTTTACACACTTTTGTAACTTTTTATGTAATTAATATTTTAATAAACTAACCATTGAATTTAGCAATATAATTGTACATGTCATGCATATAAAATTTTGAATCGGTCCGACATCTCAATCATATCGATTGAGAATACTAGTATTTTCAATATATATTTAACAGTTCAAAGCTTTTTTACATTGACTAAACAGTTTGACATTTTCAATTTACTCTAAACTTGACATGCACGATCTACGTGAATAAGAGATGAAATAAGATAGTTGAATTAAAATATGAATCTTATATAAAGTTATACAAGTGTGTAAAACTAGTTAAATTTTACACTAGTTTAATCATATATATTGTCCTTCAAATTAATGACAATTACAAGCAAAAGGATGCAAATGTAACGTTGCAATATTTTGCACAAAAGGAACAGGATATTGAGTAATTTCTGTTTGCTTTACAGGCTTTAGTTAGGCTTGCTTCATTTAAAATGACATTGAATTGAAAAATACATGTCTCACATTTCCCAGTACAATGACAAAAGGAAAAGAAAAAGAGAGAAAAAAAAATTCATATCAATACAATTTCAAAGAATTCCTTACAGCCAAGAATTTCAAGACTAGCTAGGAAGGCCTGAGAGTGTTTTTAGGAGCACTTACCCAAGGGGTACCAGCAATGGCGAATCTCCACAAGGCGCTAACATGCTCGGGTAAAGCATATTCGATGCCAACACGAGGACCGATTAATATCTTATCTGGTTCCGGCCCATCCAAGAGTTCCAAACCACCTATGTCACATCCATATAATGTGTATTACAGGACTAGATATCAGTGGCAATTAGAATCATGGTATAAACTATAATGTTAGCAACTAATTACCTGGAGTGTATAGGGGATGGTTAGACCATTCTGTGGAAATTCCAAGTGCCTGACCAACCTATACTTAGAAATATAAGCATTAAAGCTCAAAAATCCTACATTACACAAAGAGTTGATTGCTCAGTGCAATGACAGTTTTTTCTTTTTCATTTTTTTTTTTGGCAGTAAATGTTCTCTTTGCTAAGTTGCAGCAATTTTAATACAAGAAAGAGCAGAAACTATGTTGCTTTGACTCTTTATTTTTTCTCGAAATACCTCTATAGGGCACATTTTTGGATACGGGTATGAGGATATGACCTTTAGAAGGCCCTCCGAATACATGAAAAAACTTTTAAAAAATTGAATATATCCATGCCAAATACATAACCGTATCCCACACTCACCCAAGTCCAAGTAACATAGACTAGCAGAACTTAACACCTCAAAAATTGCCATTTTTTCCGGGTTAACTTTTACCAACAAGTAGATGAGTAACCAATGTTTAAATCCAAACAAAAAATAATCCTTTTCATATAACTTCTTTCTACCTGACATGTCATTCAATGCCTCCACATTTTATTAGCTAGAGTGATGAACTAAACCCAATATATATATATATATATATAATATATATTTGGATAAATGACTTGGAAGCTCGAAATAAAAAGAGGTCAAAAGTTTATCTTTCATCAGAATGTTGGGAAAAAAAAAAAAAAGGCAGAAGAAGAAGAACAGAAATGTGAAGTACACGTGCACATGTCTGGGCAGAAATGACCTGCCTGTCTGCACGCAGGTTTATCTGCTGAAAAGATAAGGTACATTCTTGTCTTTCCATTCCTTTTTGGAAGCCGTTAAAGCTTTAGAGTTTTGGTACCGTTTCAAAGTTGTTTGAATCACTTTAAACCTTCTTAGTAGCAAATGCAAAACTCTAAATTCGCTTGTCATCACTTTTTTTTTTCTTTTTTGGATAATTAACTTTCATCACTTTTATTTCCTTTTCATCCCCCAATTCTAATGCATTGAGCCTGCATTTAGCCACAATAGTTCGTGTCACTAACAAATCATATGTTGGTAATGCAATGAATATGCCAGGGTAAAGAGGATGAAGCCTTTATCAGCATTTGTGAAGAATTACTAATTAATTATCCCAAACTAATATTTAAAAGCTATTTATGCTAATTGAACCAACAAAACCACCTCGCACTGAAAACAACATGAAAATTATCTTCGATTAGCACTTTCAGAAAGATTCAGAAATTATCAAGATATTGCAAAAATAAAAGGAGAAAAGAATCAACTCTAACCTTTCCAGGCCCAGTAAGAAGAATAGGCTTCTCAGTTTGTTGACCTCGACGCAGCTGAATGGTCTCTAAACCTGCAACCAGGTTCACATATTTCAAGAAATATTGCCTTAAAAAAACATTATGCTCGCTTTTCTGATCCAATGATAGAAAGCATGTAAAGATTCAAGACTTTAATGAAGGGCAAGAAATTGGAAAAGCATATTCCCAAAAAACTTTTAACAGTTACTAAGTTACGAGATATTAGAATAGGCAACTGCAAATAATTGAATCAGGATAACTCGAGGTAGGATCAACGAGAACTATTCACAACAACAAAAGGCTAAATAGGCTAGGCGATAAATATAAGAAATACTAGCAATTTAACAGATAACAATACAGGTGCATATAGAAGTAATAGTTACTTAGCTAATATAGGATAAGAATACAATCACTTACCACACACTGGAGCGCAAGCGCGTATTAAGACTGCAGCCCCAACTCCTTCCTTGTCAGCAATAACATTGAGCATTGTATGAAGCCCATAGCAAAGATAAACATAAGCATGACCCCCAGGACCAAACTACAACTCCATAAAGAAACTCAATTACTATTATTAGTACCAAAATAAACAGAAATAGTCTTAAAATTCTCAAGCTATTGATAAAGCAAGAATCAGATTAGTGAGCACATATAAAAGATTAAAAAAGAGCTAAACTTACCATAGGGGCTGTTCTTTCTGTGATTCCAAACCTACCATGACAGGCTGAATCATCTGGCCTATAAGCCTCTACCTGTCCAAACATAATAATTCAAATTAGAAAATATATAACAAAGAAATTCAATTTAAGGGGAAAAAAAGATGAAACTTTGCTCAAACCCAATTAGAAGATAGCCTAAAAAAGAAAATATAAAGGGTTTTCCTTGTTTTTCTCAGCAAGCAAACAAGTAGGCTTTTGAAAAAGTCGACAATGCCGGTTCATAAAATTAAAAAAAAAAAAAACCAACAACATAAAATGAAAATCCAAAATTTCAATTTCATTTCCATTTTCCCAAGAAACAAACAGAATATGGGAACAAAATTAACCAAAAAAAATGCATCAAATTTACCTCAGTTATCTGAAGAACAACATTATCTCTCCTTAAAAACTTGCCAAGCAAACGTGGCGCCAAATCAAGGGCGTCAATTTGAAAGAAATCGGGGGGCAGTATCGTCGTTTTGGGAAAACAAGGGTCAGGAACCGGAGAAAATTCGATTTTGAGTTCGGGTTGAGACTCAGTTTGTCTTTGGCCGTCTTTGATCCTCGTCCTAACGGTCACTGATTTGGAACGCTGACTCGTCCGTCTCTCCAGGCCATTACTGCTGGATTGGCTCAGTCGAATTGATTTGTTGGGTTTTGAAGCAACTCGTTTGAATCGGTGAGTTGGGATCATCTGGAGCGAAAGTGAAGCAGACAGAAAAAAAAAAATGATTTTGGTCAGACTTTGAAGCATCGGTTGACCTCATTCGGGGTTTTTGGCGGCTATTTGTTAGTTATCGTTCATGGACTCATGTCATGGCCCTATCCAACTAAACTAGTCTTACTGCCAATTTCAAAGTGGCCTTTATTGGGCCAAGCCTTTGGCTCGTCCTCAAGCATTTAAATATTTTTTAATTTTTAAACTACTTTTACAATCAATAAAATATAATTATATTAATTTATATCAAAAACATAAAAATTAAAGTTTATTTAAATAAATAACTATTATTTCATATGATTGAATTTAAAATTAATTTTGAAATTAATTCAATTATAAAAAATTATAAATGCTAGAAGAAGACTCCAGTAAAGTTGGACAAAATTCTAGACTTCTAATACTGAATAATATAAAAACTAATTATTTACAAATTAATAGCATAATCTTCTATTAAAAAAATTGCATATTTAAAGGTAAGGAGAAACCCGAAAAAGAGTTTAAGCAAACCCTATATGTTTTTTTATTATTTTTTTATTTATATTTAAATAAAATTATTATTTTAAACTAAATGTTAAGATTCGTTACCATGTAAATTAAAAAGTAATTATTTACTCGCATCCAAATTAAATATTAACGATTTATTTAAAGATTTATTTATACGTCAAATTGAGTCAGGCTAAAAGTTTGCACTGAGCATAAGCAAATAATAAGATTGATTTTGTTCTTGTGGTTTAAATTTCATTATTTATATTTGAGTTCGCATTAAAATTCAAATAAAAATTTTTTTATATTAATTAAAATAATTAATATAAATTAAACTAAAACATCAAACTCATAAACTATTTAAATTTAAATTCAATTCAATAATTATCAAATTAAATTTAATTTTTTTAACCTAGCCTATTAACTCGTAAGCATATGTATGTATTTGCAGTCTTATGAGGAATAAAAAAATATAATATTTTTATTGTTTTAGTAAAATGAAAAAAAAGTTACTAAGGCGTTTGTTGAAGAAACCTTGGCTCAACCTCAGCAATGAAACCCTAAAGACGGATTAGTTGTAGACAAGTCTTCCAGATCATTCCAAATAATCTATGTATCCCACATTCTAGACTCTTCCACCGCCTCGAACCCTCCAGACTGTACCCTTCTCTCCCCTTTCTCCCCTATTGCTTCTTTTTAAACTTTTCCTTCGATCAAAGCCGCCGCCCACACACACGTAGGAACCGGCTTTCTCTTGCAATCTTTAACACGCCTTCTTCTTAGTTGTTATTTCTATGGCGAAGTACGGCGAAGGAGACAAGCGATGGATCGTGGAGGAAAGACCCGATGGTGCGAACGTCCACAACTGGCACTGGGCAGAAACCGATTGTCTCCCGTGGTCTAAAACCTTCTTCAACAAATCGCTTTCGGATCTTACCATCCTTGACGGCGAAGGTAATCTCCACATCAAGACCAACAAGGTCGAAAAGGTCGATGGCGAAGCCTACGTTAATGTTCGGAAAGGTAAAATTATTCCCGGATATGAAATCAGTTTAGGTTTGTCCTGGGAAGGCGAAGCTAAAGATGGAGAAGGGAAGACGCTGTTGAAAGTTGAAGGTAATGTTGAGATTCCGTATATTTCGGATGAGAATGCTGATGAGGATCCAGAAGTTAAGGTTACGGTTAAAGACGAAGGACCCATTGGTAAAACGTTGAAGGAAGCGATGCTGGCCAAAGGGAAGCCTTTGGTTTTGGAGAAAGTGAGAGATTATGTTAAAACCATGGCGCAAGGCGGCCCCGCCAAAGATGACTTGGAAGCCAAGAAATCGGCACCCAAAAATAGTAGTAATAATAGTAATTCCGCTGGGGTGTCTAATGAGAAAGTTGCGGTGGAGAAAGAAGTGAAAAAGGAAG
>JAQSVH010000009.1:7751442-7762109 GCA_029448705.1 Adansonia digitata
GGTTTTTTTTTTTTTATTTTTTTTTTTTTTTTTTTGGGGGGGGGGGGGGGGGTTCTGTTTTTGCTTTTGATTGGTAATGTTTGAACCTTGAAAAAATAGGTGCCATTTGTTTTGTTTCATTGTTGCTTCTGTTTTAATTAATCCAAATGGGAAAGTTGGTTTTTGGAAAAATTTAGTTTGACAATGCATTGAAAAAGATAACCTTGTTGGAATTTAGACATCGGGGTCACTTTTGCTTGTCTCATTTTCTGGTTGCTTTGTTAGAAGCTAGAAAAACCTGAAAATTTAGCTTCTTTTTTTTTTTTTGGTGGTGGGTAAATTATTTGAAAATGGTGGACTTGTTTGTAATTTGGGAGGAAGTTTTGTTCTTTATGCGGTGCTTGGCTTATATTTTGATTGTTTTTTACTCGCATCAATAATAAAGATAGTTCTTTTCTGCAATATTCAGCTTTATATTTGATTGAAATTGAAAGTAGTTTCAGTCAAAATCTGGGAACATTGCCTTCGTTCTTAGATGATATTGTTATTAGGAAGGGTACTTTAGCAACATCCCGGGTTCTATTCGATTAGTGATCCTTCCTTTTGCTTGCTTCAAGATGTAGCTGATTTTGTGATTAGAGTGTTTATGGAAGAAATTAGACATTTTTTTCTTTGATTGATAGAAAAATGACCCCTTTCACTATGATTTTTCTTTCGTCTGCTCGGTAAATATGTCTTAACAGTTAATCTTATTTTTACATACATCCCCATGTTGGCATTGCGTATCTTTCTCTTGGAAAGATTAAAAATCGTTATTCTGTGTTCGTATTTTGCTTTCTAAAGTACTTACTCAGTACTGTTTCATAGATTCTTTCTGTTTATATTTTAGTTTCACCGACCAGAAAGTGTTTGGAAAAAAGTTGTGTTTAAACGTTGTTTTTCATCTTTCGGAAATTGAGATGTTCTACGTGGGACTTTTGTATACAATCATTTTCATGGAGATTTGATTGCCCTGCTGGAATGTGAATAATGTCTGTATCTTTAGTTTGCCGTAACTAGATGCCTCTTGAGTTTCCTTCAAATTGTTCACATTTTATGCCCTGCTTGTCTTATTTTCCTGTGGATGTTCAACTGTGTATGATTGGGTAGTTTGCTTTCGGCATGTTCTGTTTTAAAATATCTTTCTTTCTGATGACATATAATTTTCATCCAGTATCACAGGGAAATCGAGAGTGAACCCTTCAAAATTAGATAAGCGTAAAATAACTTAAGTAGTTGACTAGAGTTAATGTTGGAATTGGAGTAGCAATGGCTCCTGGAGGCAGTTTTTATGAAGAAGTTGAATCTCATCTCTCTGTTGCTGATTGCGACACTGTTACAACAAAATCTGAGAGTAATACTACAACGATGAAAAGTGCTGTTAATTTTGTTAGAAAACATGGAATTCATTCAAACAACGGTGTTCATGAGCTCCTTGAGTGTTTCATATGTACAAATTTGATGTATGCGCCAATTCACCAGGTTTCTTCAGTTGTGCAACGCTTATTCCGGCTATTCCATAAAGATATATTTTTGTAGTGGTATGTTGTTTTGACTCTTTTTCATTGTTTTCCTATTACTGAATTTTCTAAATTACTTCAATGTGATGGCACTACGCGTGCCTTGATATGCTCGTATAGAATTAAGTGATGATATCTGTATGCTGGGGTGAAATGGTGGAGAAAAACGGGTTACAGTGCCCTATCTAGTAGGTGTTTGGTAACGTACCTTGTGTAGGGAATCAAGCGCAAGGCACTGAAGGGTTATGGAAATAGTGCTATAGGGAAAACGGGTGATTTACGTCTATCAAAGAGAATAGAGTATCATCTTGGAGCTTGGGTACGGAGTGGAGAGTTATTCTCATAAGGGGAACTTGGGAAGAGATTTGAAAGGGATTTGGCAATTTTTGCCGAGATGTAGGCTTTGTATGTTTAGTGTAATATAGTGATCGCTTTCTTTACCAATTAGGTTCTACGGGGATTTTTACTATGGTATATAAAATTGTTATTAAATTCTTTTCTTTATTCTGTAAAAAAAATACTCACTAAAATTTTTCATTTTGCATTCAATCTTCTATTGCAATGCCCCAATGGACAAACTTTGTGTTCGAACTGCAAGAATAAAGTGCTCAACTGTTGCCCAACTTGCTGCCATGATCTCGGAAATATAAGGTGTTTAACTTTGGAGAAAATTGCAGAATCCTTGGAGCTCCCATGTAAATTCCAGAATCTTGGTTGCCATAATATCTTCCCCTATCACGGCAAGCTTAAGCATGAGCAAGACTGTCAGTTTCATCCCTACAATTGCCCTTCTGCCAGGTCCCAGTGCTCCGTCACAGGTGACACGCCAGCCCTTGTTGCACATCTCAAGGATGACCATAAGTTTGAAATGCACGACGGATGCACATTCAACCATCAATATGTCAAATCAAATCCGCACGACATTGCAAATGCCACATGTATGCTTACTGTAAGTTTGTTTATTATAACAATTCATGACAACTCAAGTACCACTATGCTTGCATTTTGAGGCTTTCCTTCCAGCTTTTTGAAGTCTGACATCCAGTGCAGGTGTTCAACTGTTTCCGAAGAAAGTTCTGCTTGCATTTCGAGGCTTTCCTTCCAGCTTTTTGAATTCTGATATCCAGTGCAGGTGTTCAACTGTTTCGGAAGATAGTTCTGCTTGCATTTCGAGGCTTTCCAGCTTGGGATGGCACCCATCTATATGGCTTTTTTACGTTTCATGGGTGATGATAATGAAGCAAAAAGGTTCAGTTATAGTTTGGAAGTTGGCACTAACAGTCGTAAGCTAATGTCGCAGGGGATCCCCAGGAGCATCCGGAACAGTCATAGGAAAGTTCGCGACAGTCTGGATGGACTTGTTATCCAAAGGAACCTAGCTCCGTATTTTTCCAGTGGCAAGAGGCAAGGGCTGAAGTTGAGGGTAACCGGTCATATATGGAAAGAAGAATAAGATAAGGAAAACCATAGAGGATTGAGGTTTATCTTTGTACAGTTTCTGAAAAATTCGGAGTCTAATAGGCAAACAGATGAAGCTTTCGTTTTTTAGATCGGGGCTTTCCTTCCTTTCTTATTTTACATGTTGTATTCTTACCGGGACACGTCCTCTACAGTCTAATCCCTCTGCCAGCCGCTTTTGACTGAATGTTCCACGTAGGAAATGATAATTTTTACATGAGTCAACTTGGTTGCTTAAAGATTAATGTAGCAACATGTATGGATCGTTCCTTTTGAATCCTTAAAAAGTTCTATTTGGTTCATTTACCTTTTTTTTTTTATTTTTGGCTTTTGTTCTCCCTTTCTCGTCCAAGATGTAGCTTTATTATATCCTGAAATTGTGATATGATACCAACAGAGACCTTCTTTCTGGAGCTGAGAAAAAAATAGAAAAAAAAAAGTGAAAATTGCTTCCAACTGCAGTGTATGGCTTAATTTTTATTGAATTGGGTTTCGAAAATAATTAAATATATTTGATTTAACTTGATTTTTGGTTCATAATTTAAAAAATCATAATTACTCAAATCAAATTATATTTTTATTTATTTTTTAAATTTTTTATAATATAAAAATAAATATTTAATTTATAAATTAGTGGGAATAACTTTAAAATATTGCAGACTGTTTTTTAATTTAAAAAATTGATGAACCAAACCAAACCGGTAAAATTTGATTGAAATTGGTTCAGTATCAGTTTGACTTTTAGAAATTTAGAATGCTGCATGTTAATTATGACTGTAATCTTTTTATAAAAAAAACCAAACCAAAATAAATCGTATCACCGCTAAGTTTTTTTATTAATACTAGAAAGAGTGAATAACAAATTATTCACGAAAAGTAAAATCAACATTAATCTACGTATTATTATAACGTATGACTAAGTTTAGTATCATAAATTAAATAATATTAATTCAATTGATAAATTTACAAAAAAAATTAACTAAATTCATAGCAAAAAAATAATAAATAGGATATTAATGTCTTTTAAAATTTGTATATAACTTTTTTAAAAAAAATAGTAACTTTTTAAAATCTATCCACCTTTTTTTCAAATTTTTTTAAATAAATAAATTAAATCATAATTATGGGCGTGCTAATTCTAGTATTAATAATGTGAAAAATATTATAGTCCTTGAATTAATTTTTTTTAAAATGAAAATTATTTGTAGGACTATGATTACTTTATTGATAAGTATGTCAAATGTTTTAAGACTTCGCCAAACTTTGGAAGAGTGGAGAAGACGTGCTTGTCTTCCGGACAAACACTAAATTAATCTACCAACTTTCTGGTTCTTTTGAAAGAATTATATAATATTACAAAGAATATAAAATCACTAATTTAATAATCTACAACCCTTAATTATCAAATTTATATATATATATATTCTACAAGCCTTCATTAATCATTAAAAATGCAAGAACAATCCCTTGTTCTTAATCATTAATAAATAACAAGTCATATTCAAACCAAGAAAAGTTGGACCGTTTGACTTTGACGTGGAAAGATTGAACGTTTTGCACGGTGACTTGTCATGCACGATGCGATGCATGTTGGCTCTCATGCCAAGATTTAAATTATAATGACCAACATATTTTTAATCATTTTATATTTATTATAATTATTGGTTAAATTAATAATACTTAAATTTATTATTTAGGTGAGTGGGTTGATTTTGGATTTGATTAATTTAAGTGAAGTTATTTTAAATTTTTGAGTTATTTTTTATTTAAGTTAATTAAATTTAAAATTTGAATTAATTGAGTTAAAGTCAATTGATTTTAACACTTAAATTAATCAATTTTGAGTTAATTAACTTTAATATTTATATTTATCATATTTAATTATTTTAAATTCGGATCATTTAAAATTAATATTTGAATAAATTCAGATTTAAAATATTTTGAATTCAGATTATTATAAATTAAAATCATCTCAATTTTAAATTAATTAATTTCAAATTATTCACTTTATTTAATCAATCAGAGTTCAAAAGACTTGATTGAATTTTTAGGTTCAAATCAAAATTTACATGCCTAACAGCAATCAATGCAGCTTGGATTAAAATGATATATCGGGCAAATCCAAAAACAAGATCATGAGCTGAAAATGTTATCAAAGAAATACAATTTGGGACAAAAGCGGATTCGAACCCCGAGCCTCTCGGCAGAGATGCATACACCTGTCATTAATCTCGGATGTTGATCATGTAAAATTGCAAATCATAGACCATTAGATTACCGTGAAGAATAAAAAGAATATACACATACACACACACACACACACATATATATATATATATTAATAGAAAATTCAAAACTACGGGCTTTGATTTAGATACATGCAAACGTGAAAGCACGTCGAAGTAGGTTAGTTTTAAGATTTAACGGTTAAGCTATGAGAGATCCCGAGTTTGTCGCAAAAACAGGGGAACAACATGTGTGTCTGTCTGTTCCGATGCAGAGCCATTACAGAGATAGGGGGAGGAATAAAATGAAAAAGAATGAAAAAGCAAATTGGAAACAACCAACCAAACATGAATTCTTTCACATTTCTTTTGTTTCCCACAAAGATCTTGTTTCAGTTTATGCAACTTTGCCGATCATCATCAACCTTCCCCCTTTCTCTCTGTCAATCCAGCCTTCCATAACTTTCTTTTATTTTTAAAACCGTCTTTGGGTTGATCAGATCCCAGGCTTTCAGGTATGTTTCTATATATTTGATGCTGGTTTTTTTTTTTTTTTTGCATTTTAGAAATTGGTTCATTTTATGATTGTTTCTTTTATTTTAGATACAACCGATAAGAGTCATTTTTCACTGCATGAAAGTTTCGAGATTTTAAACCATCCTGAAGCCATGTTCTGCTGCGGAGGTGAGGAGGATGAACCCAATGGTGCGCCTACAAACCAATATACAGCCCCATCTAGAGGTGGAAATCAATTCGGTGGTGCTGGTAATTATTTTTTTCCTACTTCCTGGGCTTCAAAGACACCGAATCCTTAAAATTCAATGTTAACTTTTTCTTTTTTCTATTTTTCAAGGCAGTGGAATGGGAGAGCCAAGGGCCTCCAATGTGGTTAAAACCGGAGCTCCTCAGAAAGTTCTACCTATTGAAATCCCAGCTATTCCATTAGATGAACTAAACAGGATGACCGATAACTTTGGAACAAAGGCCTTGATTGGAGAAGGTTCGTATGGACGAGTTTTCTATGGAAAGTTCAATGATCAGCCTGCAGCAATAAAGAAACTGGATACTGGGTCTTCACCAGAACCAGATTCTGACTTTGGAGCACAGGTAAAAAAAGACATAGATAACTCTTTTTTGATCTTTTCTTTCCCTTATTAAAGTGATCTTTCTAGCATTTAAGATTTGATTTAATTTTCCTTTTTCTAGTTATCATTAGTTTCAAGACTTAAACATGAACATTTTGTGGAGTTGCTGGGGTATTGTTTGGAGGCAAATAACAGGATCTTAGTATTTGAACATGCAACAATGGGTTCTTTACATGATGTTTTACATGGTATGCTCAGTTTCAATCATTCAACTTTCAGCTTTTTCTTCTGTTTTGAATTTCGGAGTTTTTTAGTCATTTTTCAGTTCTTTTTTTCTAATTTTTAATCAGGAAGGAAAGGTGTGCAAGGAGCTGAACCAGGTCCGGTTCTTAGCTGGAACCAAAGAGTAAAAATTGCATTTGGTGCTGCAAAAGGTCTCGAATATTTGCATGAGAAAGTTCAGCCTTCGATAGTTCATCGTGATGTCAGATCAAGCAATGTCCTTCTATTTGATGACTTTATGGCCAAAATTGCCGATTTCAACTTGACCAATCAATCATCTGACACCGCTGCTCGACTGCATTCCACTAGAGTCTTGGGTACATTTGGGTACCATGCCCCAGAGTAAGCCTTGTAATTTAACATTTTCATTTTGTCTGTGGCTATGAAACTGCCAAAAGAAGCTTATCATGGGATTGAATTCTGAGTTAAAAATGGTGAATTGCCTGCTGTCTTTTATTCGATTCCTGTTACGAGTCCAGATTCCGTTCCATTGTAATTCCTATTTGTTATCCCGAGTTGGTCATATAATAAGCGGCACATCAGTTAAATCTTAGATTGTCTGTGGTCTTATATTCAAGCTGGATCTCTTTTGTCCGTTACCAATTAGCTTTAAGTTAAATGTTTGACTTTATGAACCTACGCAGTGATTTAAGTTATAAAATTTTGCATGCATTATCAAGTATCTGATTCATGATATATATTACTACAAGGTAATAAAATCTTTTGCTTCAACATTTTTTTTTTTTTTAAGAGACTTGAACAGATTTTCCCAAGCATATTACAGTTAGCAGCTCTCTTGTTGTTTTTCTCGTTATTCATTTTTGAACTTTCTGTCTAGGTATGCTATGACAGGGCAGATCACGCAGAAAAGTGACGTATACAGTTTCGGAGTTGTTCTTCTTGAGCTCTTGACGGGGAGAAAACCTGTTGACCATACAATGCCCAAAGGCCAACAGAGTCTTGTTACTTGGGTATGTTTCTTTTATTTTTTTGGAGTAATATATAAATTGGCTCCGAACCATACAACTTTATTTTTAAAAAAATCACAATTTCATACCTAAACATTATCTGCCAAAAAAGTTAATTAAGCACCATCACATGAGGCGAACTACTTATCCCTCGGTCTATTAGTGAATTATCTTTTCAAGGATTGTTAAAGATGTTTTATTGGAAATATTCTTTTTATTGCTTTCCAATAACCTCGAATAAATTAAATACATGTATTAAGATATAAAAGCTTCTTATTCCACAACAATGAAAGCACACTAGGGGATTTCACTTGGAAAAGAAAATGTTCCATACTAATGGCTTCGGGTCCATAAGTGTACATTAGTCATCTTATTCAAAATCCCAATTATGAGTCCCCTTTCTCCCACTTCACATTTCAGAATGTACCGTTCTTATAGAGAGAAAGGCATTTTCACATCTTCTTAACTGGAAATGGCTAAAGAGAGAAAAGGCCTTTTTTTTTTAAAGTACTCCTAAGAACAGATCCAGCAGAGACGAGATGGGGCCTATAGCTCAAAGGATTAGAGCACATGGCTACGAACCACAGTGTCGGGGTTCGAATCCCTCTTCGCCCACAACTAGCCCAAAGAGAAGGATCTTTCCTTCTAGGGGTAAGAAAATTATGATTGGGATAACGGACCCAAAGCTATAGAACTTGGGCGTGAGTCTTTTCTCAAAATGGAGCAACATTTTATTTATTATTTATCGTATATTTAATTTTCTATTTTATATATAGTATTTTTGGTCAAAACAAAATAAAATAAGCATTTTTTTTGTTTATGAAATGTTGATCTGGCTTAGTAGATTGATACTAAGTTGACAGGTCTTAGGTCAATGTTGCATCAACATTTAAAAAAAATATTTGCACTGACATATGATAACTTAGTATTAGTCAATTACGTTGGTGTTCTATGTGACAGTGTTAATCCATTAAGATTATTTGTTGACACGATACTAATTTAGATATCTGGGAACCAAATCGTTAAAAGGTGTAGGATTTAGAACCCAATGTACATGTTAACCCTTTCCTATTTGTGTTGGCAGCCATTTAGATGTGTCTCTAACTCATTTTCAACAATGCAGGCAACTCCAAGATTGAGTGAAGACAAGGTTAAGCAATGTGTGGATCCAAAGCTAAACAATGACTACCCACCAAAGGCAATCGCCAAGGTTGTCGTCTCTTCTGCTACATTATTTTTCATTATAACATTCTGATTTTTCAGAATGCAAGAAATATTTTTTCCTACCTATGATTTTCCTCTTAAATCTTTACTTACATCTTGGTTTTTTCGGAATTATTTATTTGGACATATCAGCTAGCAGCAGTTGCAGCACTTTGTGTCCAGTATGAGGCAGACTTCCGGCCAAACATGACCATTGTTGTCAAAGCTCTTCAGCCGCTTCTTAATGCGAAACCGGCCGGAACAGAGTCTCAAGCATAGTATATACATCTGGCCTAAAAAAAATCAGTAGTGTGAGGCTTGTGTAGTTGAATCTCTTTCTTTGTGTTATCCGGATTAAAAGTCAAGTGTCTGATACGGGTATACTAATTTTTTTCTAAATTTTTTTATATATTTGAAAGATTATACCCCATTTGATTATGTGCAGAGCATAAATGTCAGACACCATTACTTAAGAAATGAAAAATTCAGATAACATAGCTCTCTTTTCATGTTTTATAATGTCAATTACTTAATGAAGCCGATTTGAATATCAAATTTATTGCACCATATGAGTTTATTTTTTACTCTTATTATTTCTTGGTGAATCATTGTTAAATAGATTGTGATATAAAAATTCTTTGTCGAAATTGAATAAAACCAAAATTTCAATCTGCAGTGAGCTGTAGTATGCTTGGTTTTGTTGTTAGTTTTTTGAGCGGAACAAAAAGCAATGAAGCTTTGTCAACAGGAATGAACGAATGAATGAAGAAACTTTGGATCCAAAAACCAGTCTTTATGAACATTCTCATCTTGCTTAGTAAACCCAATTCTAGGCAGGTTAAGCATGCGCAATTTGGCAAAAGCTGGATGTTCCAAACGATCATCAATGTCTAGCCCAAACTTGCAAGGTTTGAATGGAGAAACCCAAATCAATCATGGGTTGTCAAACTTTCAGCCCACCTCCCATTAAAATTAAAAAAAAAAAAAGAAAATAAAATCAAGCTCAAAATAAACCGGTCAATTGGGAGGGATACATGTGGCAAAACGCAGTCGCAGATCCTGACATTTAATTTTGGGAGCCAATGAAAGTACTGTATTTGTATATTTTCTTTGAGATATGCCTTAAATAGTTTAGGCAACTCAATATAGTATTGTTTTATAACAAAATTAAGTAAAAGAATTTAGTGAGTTCTCTACTAATCACAAAAGTATTAAATTTTAAAAATAAAAAATGAATAATAATTTTATTATTTTTTCTTTGTAAAGATGTTGACGGTGAGAAAAAAAAAGTGGATTTATAATAAAATTTAAAAGATAAGATAAAAATTAGTGTAATTATTAACTAAATCTGATAATATATGAATTCATATTATATTTTTATATTTTTTTATATAATAATTGTGTTAAAATAATTTATATTTTTTAAAAATTTTAATATGTTAATAATTTATATTATATAGATTTTAAAATATTCATATATTTATATCATATTTTAATTTTTTATATTATATTTGGATAATTATATCTAATATTGTCAAATATTAACTACTACATTAAGTTGTAAAAAAAATAAAAATTAAACAAATATAAATTTTATTAGACCTAACAATTTTAAAGTACTAAATACACAACACTATATGAGTACATATTTTAAAATTTATATAATACGAATTATTAAACACATCAAAATTTATATAAATATAAAATACTTTAAATACGTAATTATGATATAATAAAATATACGAATATAATATAAATTATCAGATTTAAATTTATTTTTAAGAGACCAATTTAATTTAATTTAATGTGTATATATATATATATATATATGTATATATGTAGGCACACTAGAGGATTGGCACTCTGGCTCTTACCAGGCTTCGCCCCTGGCAAAATAAACGACTTGGC
>JAQSVH010000009.1:7762209-7776373 GCA_029448705.1 Adansonia digitata
TATCTTTTTATTTTATAAATACGTTTTAAGAAGTGTATATCATTTACATCGCACTTGGATTACAAAGAAGACTTTTTTTTTAATTACAAATAATAATTAGTGTTTAATATTGGCTAAAAATTAAAAAGAAAACTCAGCTTGACCTATTTTTCTCTTGAATCCTTCTAGAGATGATACGGATTGGACAAAGAGGTGGGACAACTTTTGGAAATTTCTTGAGGCGTTTTGTTTCTAACCACATTTTATCTAAAGCAAACGCTGTTGACCCTTTGATTTTATATATATATATATATATATATATAGAAAAAAGATAAAGAGAAAAAGAAAGGGAAATTATTTCATTTATAATGGGTGGAGTGCTTAAATATTATTACCAAAATTAATATTATAATACACTAGTTTACGAGAGACATTGGCTACGTAAATGATTTTAAAAAATATTAATAATTTTTTAAGAAAATATAATTAATATGTAGTTTTTATTTTGTCATAAAAAATATAAATTCACTTGAGTTTAATGAGTTTAGAGTGACACTAACTTAATTATTCCCATTATATATAATTAGATTATGATACACTCACTATGTAGGTGATCAAAAAAAATATGAATAAAATTACAAAAAGCTATAATTAGTGGATAGTTTTTTTATATAAATATAAATTTACTTGATTTTAATTAATTGATACACTTAAATTTAGTATGTTGGGAATGAATACCAAATTCGTCCACTTTCATTATATACAGTATAGATATAGATATCTCTTAAGATATATATATAAAATAAATTAAAAATATAATAAATTTTTGTAATATTAAAAATTACTTATTAACGTATAAAAACTAAACTTAAACATGAAACAACTTAATAAATTCCAAATTATGTTTAGAAGCCTAAAGATCGTAAGAAAATTTGATAAGTATGAAGCGAAAATGGAGCGATTATGATAATCTTTTATTTATTTTTTTATTTATTTATTGTGCTAAAATTGCAAAATCAAACAATGATCTCATTTTCCAACATAATGACAACAGCTAAAGAGAGGGGGGGGGGGGAAGAAGAAAAATGAAAGAAAAATGACAACATTGTCTTGGGAAACAAACAACTTACATGAGCATATGTCAAAATTTATTTTTTCTCTTATTTGTTTGTTCTTCTTTCCCATATTGATTTTTTGTCCATTTTTTCCCATTAAAAAAAAAAGGTTTGATATTTAACTTCTTTTTTAAACCAGAATTATGTTAAGTTTATTATTAACTCAAATATTTGGACTGTGATTATTTACAATATTTGAATTAAAAACCCTAGGGGTAAAAATCAAATTGGGTATCACCAAAAATTAAATAATAATATAATATTAAATGAAAGTTAACTACATCTATTTTTTAAGCTATTGAGCTTTTGGCAATAAAAACTAATTTATTCGGCCAATATATTTTTGGAATTTCAATCCATAAAAATATATATATTTATTTATTTATTTTTTGTATGTATTACCATTTCATGTAATTTTTCTTTCTTTTTGACTTTTATTCTTAAATACTTTTAAAATAAAATTCATTTTTATGAAAACAAAAAGATTATTAAGCATATATATATATTACTTTTATTAAATTATATCTTAAAAATAGAGTGAAAATTTTATGTTTTCTGATTAAAAAAAAAGCGGAAAAGAGAAAGAAAAATTAGAATAAATATATTTATTATAATGTAAAATAATAATTTTTTAAAATTTAAGCTTATAAAAATTCACTTTTCTTATAAATAAATTATTTTGATTAAAATTAAAATTTTATAATAATTTTAATAGTAATAATATCTAAAATTGTGAGAAAAATCAATAGCATAATATCTAATTTGAAACCAAGATCAAAACCCTTGATTGCCCCAATACCAGTTATATTCAAGCATAACTTGACATAATTGAGGGTCACACTTCTTTTTTTACTATTGAGGGTGGAAAAAGGGAAAAAGGAAGAAGAATACACTTTTGGGATCCCTAGCTTAGAAAATTTTCAAAATAGCCCATTATTTCGCCGACAATAAATAAAAAAATAAATTATTAAAATTAAATAAAAAGGTTGGCCGGGTCCATTGTATTTGTACGGTGGCGTTAGTCCATCTAATACTGACAAGGATATACGTGGCAGTTACCGGTTGGGCCTTACATCAAATATATGAGTATTTATTGTCTGATTAAACTTTTTTTTTTGGGTAATTCCTACCCAAAAATGCCCGCATGGAAACCTGACCAGCTGAGGACATTTCTGTCAATAAATTTTTTAAACGTGTAATAAATAAATATAGGCAATTTATGTCGTCATTATTTCACATTTTATCATTATATTAAACTCATTTATTTGTTTATTTTGTTGTATATTTATGTTTATATAATATAAATTTTAAAATATTTATATATTCATATTATTATTTATATCATATCTTTATTATATTATATTTTAATTAATCTTTTTCATGTCGTGTATAATATTATTGTCTAAAGTTTTTATATTAACAATATAAATGGTAACTAAGAAAATCAAGAAAATATAAATGGTAAGGGAAATTTCATCAATAGAATAATAAATTTTATAATTATTTTATGGTATGTATTTTTTAATGCTCAATTGGAATTTGATTTGGATACTTCTCAATTGGAAATGTAATTCAAAAGTTTCATTTTTTTTAAATATTAGTGACATTTGTGTTGTTATGTTACTTTACTTTATTTGCAATATTTTCCATATTATATGGGTAAACCTTTGTTGAATAAATAGGTCCTTGCCCTAAATTATATGGGGCATTAAAATATTTTAATATATCTTATCAATTAAAAAGCAATTTAGATAAACAAATATTAGCCCCGTTGATAAGAAAAATAATATTTTAACAGAAATAAATTTTAATGTTATATATAAATTTTTTTATTGAATTAATGTTATAACTCATGTGATATTAGATAAATTAAAAAATTAATATAAAATAATATTAATAATAATTAAAAATATAAAATTAAGATATATAAATCATTTTATTCTTTTGTAGTTTTTTGAAAATTAACTAATCCAAAAAAGCGGCAAATTAACTCAAAAGAGCTTTTATATGTTTTTTTTTCAAAAACCATATATTTTATATATAATACCCACATAGTGGTTCGAAAATAAGCTACATTATTTTTAATATATATTTTACTTCAGTAATTATATATATATATATATTTTTTACTTTCTTTACCAAGATGTAAAAAGGAATGGTAACTTAATGTAACAGTCTGTTTCCATTTTAACCGTCATGCCTCTTTCCCCATGGCCAAACAAAGCAGCCTCAAGATCCTTTTTCTCACTGATTTTCGTTTACCAATATATGTAGTTATAAATTAAAAAAATAAAAAAAGGCAACACCAAATCTGGTCATCGTCATCAACCCTTCAAAGCCCACCCCTTTCGATTTTTTGCATTCTCTCTTCGATCTCTTTCTCAAATTCAATCCGATTGGGATCGCGGAAGAAAGAAAATAAGCCACCCAATCATCAATTTTACGAACTTCGAATTTTATTTTATTTTTTGTAAAATCTGATTCGATTTTGTTGAATCGGCTGTTGTTTGGAATCGGTAAAACAAAACGGAATTTGTAGGGCGGGAATGGAAAGATTGGTAAATAATTATAAATCAAAGAGAGTTTGAGAAATTAAAGGATGCCAGAATTAGCGCAAAGAAATGAGCAATATAGTAATGCCTCATTTGGGTTTTGGTCTAAGCATAGCGATGATATTAGCTGCAATCAACTCCAGAAGGTATTGGGTTTTCATTTTTTTCACTTTATTTTTTTGTTGGAGTTTTTGGTCATATACTTGTTTTAGTTGAATTGGGATTGGATTGGATCAGTGTTTTGGATTGAGTTTTTTCTTTATCTAATATGTAGTTTAAGTGTGGATTTGGATCTTTATATAGTTGGATTTATTTATTGTTTACCAGATCCAGTTTAGATAATTTATATTTGATTATGTGCGAATTCTGATTCTAGTATTGGATTTTTTTGTTTAATGACATCTGCCTTTCGCTTAGAGCTGATAGATATTAGAGCCAAGGCACTGATCTTTTAGTGCTATTCCTGGCTTTGTATCGAGTAATGGAAGAAATAAAATTAGGAGGTCCATAATTAACTTCGTTACAGTCGGTTCTTAAAGAATGTTTTTACTCTTTGTTGAGCTCTATGTGGCTTTCAGTCGAGGTTCATGGCTTTTTATTTTTTGGCTATCAAAAGTATTGGTAGGTGAGAGGAAGAAATGGGAATTCAAGGATTGTTTCTTGTTTACCATTAGCAAATGAGGATAGTGCCATACCCAAGGGGGCGCCCAAATGGTTAGAATGTGAAACTTCAATTTTGAGATTGCAGGTTTTAGTCATTGGGATGGGAAGAGGCAGTGTCTATGGGATAGTTGAGAGCTACTTCCCTTGGGTAGCCCAAGACCTTTTGGGTCTCCACATTCTGCTTTCCTCTTTCCATATGTACTAAAAAGAGGGATGGCATTGCTTACGCAATTTAATAATGGATATGTTTTACAAATACATGGTTTATTGATTTTATTTTCTGATTAGTTACTAGGTAGAGCTGTGTTTTTGCATTGCAGTTCTGGAGTGAGCTTTCGTTGCAAGCTCGGCAGGAGCTTCTTAAAATTGATAAACAAACCCTTTTTGAGCAAGTTCGCAAGAAGATGTATTGCTCCAGATGTAATGGGCTACTGCTTGAAGGTTTTTTGCAGATTGTCATGTATGGAAAATCCTTGCAGCAGGAGGGAGTAGCTGGTAGCCTTCATTACAGCAGGCTAGGAGTCTCAAAGAACCAAAGCGATGGTGGATTGAGTATGACAAATGGGTCACAAGATGAAATTCTAGATCCATCTGTGCATCCTTGGGGAGGTTTGACCACAAATCGTGATGGGTCACTTACGCTTCTTGACTGCTATTTGTACTCAAAGTCACTCCAGTGTCTCCAACAGGTTTTTGCTGATCAAATTGTTTTCTCCAGTTATGTTTTTCCTTTTTGTCTAGTTGTTAATGTATCAATTGAATCAGGCGTTTGACAGTGCACGTGCAAGAGAGCAGGAGCGTGAATTGCGTTATCCTGATGCTTGTGGTGGGGGAGGTCGGGGTTGGATAAGCCAAGGAATTGCTAGTTATGGAAGGGGACATGGAACAAGGGAAACATGTGCACTGCACACAGCCAGGCTTTCTTGCGACACCTTGGTGGATTTCTGGTCACATCTTGGAGAAGAAACTCGGCAATCTCTTTTAAGAATGAAGGAAGAGGATTTTATTGAGAGGCTTATGTACAGGTATGTTTGTAGCTCCTTTATTGTTGAATGCGTCTCATTTGCTATATTGTTCATTAGCTGAACAATGTGATGTCTGATGGTTATTGATCAAGCAGCTCTCAATTGAGCTAGAAATATAAGGCTAATGGCGGAATTTCAGGACTATGAAGAGGACAGTAGTTTTATTTGATGGTATTAAGGACATGAAAGCTTTATTTATGTGCCTTTGAAAGCTTTTGATATCCTCTCCTAGGTGACAACCAACTAGCCCCAAAAGTAAGTTTAATATTGGAGCATCTGATTTCCTAGCTATGAGAGTGTAAGTCTTCTAAATGGAAAATTTATTTGTGATGGCCGATGAAGTGAGGAAATTAAACTCCATGCTACAGATGGAAAAAGATATTCATGAGATTAGCAAGATTGAATGTCATTATTTTAATTCACAATTTGAGATAATTGAAAATTTTTAACTGCAAGGTATTGAGTTTTTCTTTTTCTCGGTTCACTTAGCTATGACATAGGCTTTATTGAAGCAGTCTATTTTTTATTTCAATGAGTTTGTTCTTTGATTCAGTGGTGTACTTTTAGGGCCACATTGTGAACATATCTCCAGAGTTTAGTGATTTGAAGATATAGTGATTAGTAATCGTGGAAGCATGTTTTAACCTGTAGCAGTTGGGATTATTGATTTCTTTCTGGCTTTCAAGCAATGTATGAACCATAAAGGACCAGGAAGCCTAATCTTTGAGAATCTTCCATTCCTAGCAGCTTTGAAGGCATAAATTAGTTAAGAAACCTGCAAAAGCTGAGTGCTGCTTCTTTTAGAGGACAGTTAAACCTAAAGAACGACCTCTAGAAGTCTTTTATCAAGAACCGAAGAAAAAACAGCTGCAGATTTATGGCTTTTGGTTGCTCAACCATGTGGACTTTCTTTAACAGTTTGCTTTTACCAAATGATTGCTGTCATGCATATAATCCTTATTTTTACATTTTCAGTTCATTTAATATTTGTTGTTATGATGGGGTCAAATGTTGCTAACTAAGACATTACACTTTCACAAGATAATTTTCTGACCAATGACTGTCATTACTGGTGTTTGTAGGCTACAAATATAAGCGTTAGAGAAAAATATAAAACCAGCACTGATAAGGAAATTTGTCATAAAGAACAAGATGAGGATGTTGAAAAGGTGTCTTTGTTGATAATTGGATATGAATTGAGGCTGTCAAAAAGGTTGGATGGATGTATATACTTAGCGGGATATTGAATGTAAAGTTTGTATAACATTTAGTAAGAAAATGAATATGAGAAAATTTCTTTTGAACAATGAAAATGAGACATTTAATGGATTGGAGTAGCTTAATCTTCTTTTCACCTCTTCTGCTCGTTACCTTTGGTTTACATTTCTTGGTGATAAGTAGAAGGGTGGCAAATTTATCATACATTAAGGCCGCTAGATTTTAGGGTCTGCTTGTTTCATGGAAAATGGACTTATTTTATGGAAAAAAGTAATTTTTTCTGTTGTTTGGATGATCCTGTGTAAAATATTATCTGCTGTTTGGTTGCTTTTTGGAAATATGCCTTGTTATAAAAAGGATCGATCCCTACACTGAAGGGTTGATCTTTTTTGCCTTGCTTCAGCTTACAACAAGGGATCAATCCCTATACTTAGGGAACCAATCCATTTTGTTTTGCTTCAGCTTCTAGAAAATGTTTTACGCACTTAAGAAGAGCAAGACATTTTTCGAAAAAAGGGGTAATATTTTGTTGACTTGAAGTTACTTTTCTGTTGACCAAGCTATTTTCCACCAAACAGATGCAAAACAATGCGGAGTCATTTTCTAGAAGTAATTTTCCATGAAACAAACGAATTATTGTTCTCTTAGAATATGACAATTAAGTTCCGTATGAGTGGTTACCAAGCAAAATTGGTGGCATATTCTTATTCGTTATTTTTCCTTTCCGAAAGCTTTCTGCTAAAATTGGTGTTACTGTTTGTTGCAAAAGGCTTTTTGTTTTTGCACTTCTGAGAGGTTTTAAGTACAGAAGTATGGGCCTAGAAAACTGTACTCAGTTATTATCTATTTATGATTAGCTCTATCTTTATAACATGCCTGTAGACTTCTGCTCACTATTGTTTTGTGTAGATTTCATATCTCAAATTTGCATTTTTGGCTCAGGTTTGATAGCAAGAGATTTTGCAGAGATTGTAGAAGAAATGTTATCCGTGAGTTCAAGGAGCTGAAGGAGCTAAAACGCATGCGTAGGGAACCTCGATGCTCTAGTTGGTTTTGTGTTGCAGATACAGCCTTTCTATATGAGGTATCTATATCTTTTAACCTTTTTTTGGTGCACTGACTATTTTTACTGTACTATCATATGTTCACCATTTGATCTAACAGTTCATAAAGAATTTATGGCTCAAATTTCAATTATGATTACTTTGGTCATAATTTTTTGAGCTTGTTGTGAGAATTTTCGTAATGTATATGACTCATGCAACATTTTTCTTTATGCTCTCCCAGGTATCTGATGACACTGTCCGGGCTGATTGGCGTCAAACTTTTGCTGACACAGTTGGAACTTACCACCACTTTGAATGGGCAGTTGGAAGTGGGGAAGGAAAATCAGATATCATGGAATTTGAAAGTGTTGGCATGAATGGCAGTGTCCAAGTCAGTGGCTTGGATCTTGATGGCTTGAGCATATGTTATATCACTGTTAGGGCCTGGAAATTGGATGGCCGCTGCTCTGAGCTTTCTGTAAAAGCCCACGCATTAAAAGGCCAACAATGTGTGCATTGCAGGCTTGTGGTTGGAGATGGTTATGTTACAATTACAAGGGGTGAAAGTATCAGAAGGTTTTTTGAGCATGCTGAAGAGGCAGAGGAAGAAGAGGTAATTCTAACTTTGTGAGGCTTATAAATAAAGTGTTTTGGATAATAGCTATGTTGAACTTTTAATTCATCTTTTCAGGATGATGATTCCATGGACAAGGATGGAAATGAGCTTGATGGAGAGTGCTCCCGTCCGCAAAAGCATGCGAAGAGTCCTGAACTTGCTCGAGAGTTTCTTCTTGATGCGGCAACTGTTATATTTAAGGAACAGGCACGTTCAAACCTTTTCACCTCTAATGTGCTTTACAGTCTTGCAGTGTGCCTGCCATTCTTTTCAATTATTTACATAAAAAAGTGCTGTGGGATTCTATCGTTTCCATTTGATAATTAAAACCTGTGTGTGTAGAAGAATGTGATTATTAGGAAAATAACAAAAATCAGGTGAATATGTGTTAATGAGCAGCAGGCAAGTTATTAATCAGAATTTCATTCCATGTTTTTAACAGAATCTCTGTTTAAAATGGTTTGTTGTTGAGTTTTATGCTTTAAACTTGATGACCAGGAAACACCTATATGAGTTATACATACTGAGCTGGAGGGATAAAGTGTGCGCTTTAAACTTGTCTTTGGTTAAACTTAGAAAGGGATAAAGCATGTGCTTTACACTTGATGACCAGGAAACACTATAGGATGTTCATAATAATAGAGGTCTATAGCTAATTGGCTGGAGGGAGGAAATGCAGAGTTTGTTGTGTGAGTTTGTCTATAACTTGCACCATCCTGTTAAATTTGTCTGGAGACTAATGCCGTTCTGTTAGTTTTTTGGGAAATGTCAAACAATTTTGTGCCAGTGCTCAACCTTCTTCTCCTAAGCTAAAATTCATGTTAATACAGAGGCAGTAGCACATTTTATACTGGCTAAAATAAAGATGTTTTCATAGAGTAGTCTAAAATGATTCCTGTTTCTAAGAAATAATAGGCAATGTTACCCAGTCTAAAGGAGTGAACATACTCTAGAGGTTTTGATCGTAGGGAAAACATCTAGTGGTTGCCTGGTGGGAAGAGTGAGTTGATCCAAGTTTCAGAGTGAAATGTTGTGAAAAAGGATAACCAATAAAGTGAGGTGATCTGCAAGCAAGGCTAATGAGTTCAAATTTAAGACTACCTATTTTGGTCCTTAATTCTGATATTTATATCTGGCAAAGTTCAAATAAATATTTTGCTTTCGTAGATTATTAACAGTGGTTTTAAAAGCTACTAAGTAATTGAATCAAAAGAGTTGCAATGAGTTTATTCTGAATAGTTCTAAAACTTGGTAAGAATAAACTTGGACTTTGCTTAGTGATTCTTGTGGGTTGTGTCTATGGAGTGTGGCACAGCAAACATGCAAGTGAGTCTGTTTCAGTTGTTTGTTTTCTTATTATTGCTAAAATTCTTGTTACAAACTTCAAAATAATCAATCCATTGTGATATTCAGGTTGAAAAGGCTTTTAGGGAAGGAACAGCTCGCCAGAATGCTCACAGTATCTTTGTTAGTCTTGCTGTAAAGCTGTTGGAAGAACGTGTTTATGTTGCATGCAAGGAAATTATTACTCTAGAAAAGCAGGTCTGAATAATTGGTGATACTTCAGGATAGATTTTCCATTATGCTTATCAGTAGTATATGAGGCTATTTTCTTGGTGTTTTTTGATAAATATTACTGTTACTACATGATTTCTACAGATGAAGCTTCTTGAAGAAGAAGAGAAGGAAAAACGTGAAGAAGAAGAACGCAAGGAGAGGAAAAGAACAAAAGAACGGGAGAAAAAGCTCAGGAGAAAGGAGAGACTGAAAGGAAAAGAAAGAGAGAAAGAAAAAAAATGTGCTGAAAGTATTACTCCTGTTGATCCTAATATCTCAAAGGAGGAATCTTCACCAACTGTTGAGGTTGAAGAAAATATTGCTATTAATTGCAGAGACTCTGTGAGTGAGACAGGCGATATTATTGTGTCTAGGCCTGGTTCTCCAGATGTTCAAGGTGACCAGTTTTTAGATGGGCATTCCACTTCAGGTTTGCAAAATCACTCTTTTGATAGTCCTGATGGAGAAGGTGCAAAAGTGAAGGATGGAAATGGCTCTTTTATAACTGAGCAAGCAAAATTTTCTTGTCGGAGATTGAAATTTCGCAAGGATGGTCAATTTGATCCTTCCATGAAATGGTGTGATCGACGCCGGTTTGCTGTTGTTTCAGACAGTGCTTCTGTTAATAGATCTGAGCCAAGATATCAGAGTGAAAACTTTGAGGCTCCTCCCAGGAGCATCAGTGGATTAAATAGGCAATTAAGGATGAGCAATGCAAAGTCCAATGGTCGGAATTGTGTTGTTAAGTATAGTGAGAAGTTTCAGTGTTCCAACAGCCGTAGTGACAGATATAACTTCTACTCTTGCAGCTGCGGCCAACACACTGAATTCAGGGCCAAGATTGTGTCACATATGTCTGCAACTAGAGTCAGTCGAGAGCCAAAATCTGTGAGCAAGGCAGAATCTGCATTGGCTATGTCCAAGCAAGTCGACTGTGGTAATAAGAATAGTCGACAAGAATACATGCGTGAAGATTGTGGAAAGCTGAAACATAAAATTATTGCAGGAAACAATCCTGCTTCTCGAGATTCACTTCACTCGAAGAAAGTTTGGGAGCCCGCAGAAGCCCATAAAAAGTACCCCCGGAGCAACTCTGATATAGGTATTAATTTGAGGTCATCTACTTACAATGAAGGAGCTGGGCCTGATGATAACTTTGTTAAGTCATCTGGTGAGGCGTGCTCAAGTGAAGCTAGTGTAAATTTGGGTGAAACTGATCACGAGCATGGCGAGGTTAATGGATCAAGAAACTCCAGCTTTGCAACAGATGAGGACTGTCACGTGGAAACACAGGATCAATTTTCTTCATTGAATGCTGCATACGAGGAAACTGGAATTTGTCCTAATGGAAACCCTACCTTGAATGGAACATCTCATTCAATGATAAGTAGCACTTCTACTTCTGATAACTGCTCTTCATGCCTTAGTGAAGGAGATAGCAATACCTCCTCTTCCAATCATGGAAATTTGGGATCTTCATCAACTTCAGATTCTGAAGATGCCAGTCAACAATCCGATAGGAGAGACACTTCCGTCTGCATTCAAAATGGCTTCTCTGACTGTCAGGTGAAAGGAATAGATAAAAAACAGGATGCAAATGGAGGAGTTGAAGTTGCTCTGGAAAGGCAGGCATTGTTTGATCATTCACCCAATGGTACAGAAAACAAAGCTTCAGGAAATCTGCCAACAAAAGCTGCTCAAAATTATGATAATGGAAAACCAACCGCCGTTATGGTTTCTCAACATCAAGGCGTGTTTTCATCAGTGCATAACAAACATATAAAATTTCCAGTGTATCAAGCTCCTTCAACCATGGGTTACTACCATCAGAATCCTGTTTCTTGGCCAGTAACTCCGGCTAATGGATTGATGACTTTCCATCCTCTAAATCCCTATCTTTCCACTGGCCCTCTTCACTATGGCACGCCGTATGGCAATCTGCAAAATTTAGCTGCCCCCTCGTTTAACCCTGGTCCTGTTCCAGTTTATCAGCCAGCTTCGAAGGCCAATGGCTTGTATGCGGAGGAGCGAATTCAGATTCCCAAGCCTGGTACAACAGAAGGAGCTTTCACTGAAGTTAATGCAGATAGGGTTGTTCCTGGCAGGCTCCATGCAATAGAACAAGCAGCAAATGGGGAAGGTAGGCAAAATAATGTCTCTGCCAAATCACACACGGATGACACTAGCTTTTCCTTGTTCCATTACGGTGGGCCTGTGGCTCTTTCAACAGGGTGCAAATCCAATCCTGTCCCTTTGAAAGATGAGATCGTGGGAGAACTTTCTTCCCAGTTTTCAGCAGATCATGTTGAGAATGGTCATGCTTGCAGTAAAAAAGAGACAACTATTGAAGAGTACAATTTGTTTGCAGCGAGTAACGGCATAAGGTTTTCGTTCTTCTGAAATAGCGGTTAAGGTATAGGTGACTGTTTGGCTATTCTGTCCCTTGTTGCCCAGAATATGGAAGTTTGAGAATACTTCGTAACCCGGTATACAATAATCTTACTGTGAAAGAAAATCCAATTTTAGCTTATAGTTTCTTTAGTAGATTGTTTACCCAATTTGTCTCATTGTTTTTTTTTTTTTTTTTTTTAATGTAGAGAAAGAAAATGTTGGGAGAGTGTCATATAAAGTTTGGGGGCTTTCAGTGTGAAGTCAGTTTTTTTAATGAAGCTTTGCTTGCTGGTATGAGATTTTGCTTTGTTGGAATTTATTTGGATTTGTTTGTCATTTCATTTCAGTTTTTGAATGGTTCCTGTAGTCTTTTTGCTTATATATACTTACTTGAGCAAGGATCAATCGAGCTCGAATGTCATATTTGAAGCTTATCTGCACCTCCCAATTAGAGGTGTCCAAGATCAGTCTCTGGTTCATCATTTGCAAATTTTTTATTTTCTTATTCAAGCTAGAGGTGGTAAAATGAATTCAAATCTAAAAACTCGTCTAAAAAAATTTGAGCTCGAACCTGATTTATTAAAAAATTAATGGTCCGAACTTGAGAAAACTTAAATCAGAAAGAACTCAAACCCAAAATGATCCGAACTCAAAAGAACCCGAACCCAAGCCTGACTAGAACGCAAACCCGAATTTAATACTAAAAATAAATATGAAGAAATTATAATTAAATAATTTTTTATAAATAAAAAATTTTAATTATGAATTTTATTTTGATATTCTTTTAATAATTTAATTAAATATTAAAAACTTAATTTATATTTTAAATATGATTAAACTTGTTTATGGATTGGGTTGGGCAACGGTCTTATTTTTTTTAAAATCTTAAGCCTAGGCTCTTATTTAACATGTCTGGATCTACTTATTTAAGTCAAAATTACTGTTCATCACATTAAATATTGAGAGTTTGTATATGTTAATAGTAAAATTTTAAATGCTTCTTTGAATATTATTATTATTATTATTATTATTATTATTATTTCAAGTAATGGTAATTAGAATCTGATAATAGTATAACAAAGTAATAAGATAAATTAAAAAATATGAAAGCTTTAATAGAAAATACTATATCAAAAATAAATTAAATATTAAATATTAATATCATATATAATTTAATTAAATATTAAAATTTTAATTTATATTTTATATATGATTAAATTTATATATGATTAAATCTATTCATGAGTTTGGCCGAGCTGCCGTCCAAATTTTTTTAAAATTTCAAGCGTAGGCTCTTATTTAACATGCCCAGATCCGTCTATTTAAGCTAGAATTACTGTTCATCACATTAAAGAATTTTTTATTAATAGTTATATATTTTATAATTAAATTAAATAAAATATATATTATTTTAATTTAAAATTACTGTTTCTATTGGTCCGAGCTAATCTAAAACAAAAACATGAGATTCCAAGCCCAAACCTAATTAGGTCAGGTGGGTAGCCCGACTCTTGAGCAGATCTATATATAATAAAATAATAATTTATCAAAAAGTAAATCATATCATGAGCTTTAAAAACGTTGTTGATAAAGCGTATTATTTATTTGTCACATTTTTTAAATTTAATAAGTTAAACTCATTAACTATTGAGAGTTTATGTATGTTAGTAGTAAAATTTTAAATGCTTCTTTGAATATTTATTTTATTTTATTATTATTATTATTTTTTTTCAAGTAATGATAATTAAAGTCTGATAATAGTATAATACAATAACAAGATAAATTAAAAAATATGAAAGCTATAATAGATAATACCATATAAAAAATAAATCAAATATTAAACATTAATACCATATACAATTTAATTAAATATTAAAAACTTAATTTATATTTTATATATGATTAAACTTGCTCATGGGTTGGGCCGGGCCGCAGCCTGAATTTTTTAAAATCCTCAGTCCATACCCTTATTTAATAACTTAGACCCTTCTGTTCAAAATAG
>JAQSVH010000009.1:7782370-7793622 GCA_029448705.1 Adansonia digitata
TATATATATATATATATATATTTCATTCTTGAATATTTTTTGCTGTTATCTCATGATATAATATTTTTCTTCTGATTAGATTGTAATTATTGTTGTAACTAAACATTTATTAACGTAAGTCCGACCACTCTCTCTCACTTCATATGTGTATTCTAGTTTATTTTCTGCCTTTTGCAATTACCTTGAGATGATTCAGATGCAATACACACACACTTGCAACCCCACACACACACACACATACTTGATAACTCATTAGAGTTAACTCCTCCCATCAAAGAATCCTCATCCTAATTCGCAATCTTTTTAACTCTACTATCACTAGATTAGTTTAACTTGAATAGGGTTTATTGAGAATTTGAGATAATATCACCTAAATAATTATTAAATAATTAAACATTTATTTTGGCTTGCAACTATTAAAAATCGATTCACTGCATTTGATACAAATTCGATAAACCAATATCAATTAACAAGAAAACCATTTCGGGTTTGAAACCCCATTTTATAACCTTGTTGTGGTTCTCTTCGAATTTCCATGTTTTAATTGACTTTTAATCCAATTTTAATCTCGTTTAAGTCTTATCAAAACAAATTCATACAAAAAAAAAAAAACTACATGAAAATCACATATGAAAATTTTTACCAAGAATAAAAACATAATTTGAAAGCAAATGCTTGCTTTGTAACATATGCAAATCATGTTTTGTAATCCGAACAACATAGCCAGAGAACATGGCACAGATACCCATGTTTTGACTAAACAGGTTTAGCATACCTTCAGCCATGGTTATTCAAGAAGATGACCTTGCTCCAATCACACAAAGAAACTCACTTTAATTTCGCCACGCACTCTATTTTCTATTCTTTGTTATTATTTTGAGATGATTGCGTAGGGACTTATACCTGATAACTAGTTAGAGTTAAATGCTAGGGAGTGGTTATTTTAACTTTATTCTCAGGAGAGTAATTTAACTTGAATACGATTTAAATGAGATAACATCACCTTAAAATTATCTAATAATTAAACATTTAACTTGGTTTACTAAATAATCATACGGGCCATATATTTTCGAACAATTGGTGCATGCAATTTAGTTATTATCATTGGTAAGCCTTGTGTTTCCTATGTGTTCGGAAGTGTATTATTTATCATTTGCTTCATTTATGGCTGTAGGGAACCTTTGTTGAAGGAATAAAGGAAGAAGTTGTACTATCCCCTGCTCATGCCCTATCTCTTAT
The DNA here is from genome assembly GCA_029448705.1 of Adansonia digitata. NCBI lineage: Eukaryota > Viridiplantae > Streptophyta > Magnoliopsida > Malvales > Malvaceae > Adansonia > Adansonia digitata. The sequence goes on from JAQSVH010000009.1 coordinate 7,783,610, forward strand.
AGCAGCTGGAGAAGGTAAAGCACGCTGACATGTTTTGCAATATCTGGAGGCGAGTTGTCCAAATTTGAACTGGAAGATTGCATAGAGAGCATCTAGAAACTGAGCTTCAGATCATTATTTTATCAAAACTAATATTATTGATCTATTTTCAAGTTGGATAAAATGACTAAACAGTTTACAGACACGAAAAAGAGGAAGTTCATGTACATTAATTTGTTGCTATAGATGTGTGTTTCTGTGTGGGTCTCCTCTTCATTGCATGCCTTGTCAATGTTTGTTATTTGAGCTAGTGTCCTTTTCCTTCTGCTAGCAGTAACGGAATTTTTTAACATAATATGATTAGATTTCATTCTTTTAAAACAGAACACAGACATGTTGGATCAACAAACTTCAATTTACTCAGCAGCAGAAGCCATACAATATTTACGCTGGTATACTCGCTATTACCCTACATCTTGTAGAAGTTCCTCATTCCTCCTCTTTTAGTTTTACCATTTTAAGTGAAAACGATGTTTGCTGATACTATTTTAAGTGGTATTAACTGCAATCATTTTATATAAGAATTTGTGAGAAATATTGTTGATTCCCTGTTTTGAAGTGTAGATTTGCTGTTACATGTCAAATATGTAATCACGTTTGCTGTTGTTCTGATTTTGGATGGTTTATTTGATGAGTTGATTGTCAACTACATGTTCCCAAATTCACTGCCATATCTGATTATTTCTTGTGACCACCTTGTCTACAGACAATAGAGAGCAGCCCTTGTGGCGAAAATAGTGAAGGTGAAGCAGTAAATCTCTCACAGCTGGTAAATTCTACGGTCTTGAAACCAATTTTAGTTATTTTTTGGCTATTAATGTTTCCAGTTGTCTTATTTTAATTTATTATGTTATTTATATACGTTCATTGTCTTTTTTGTTTTTGAAGGAACTAATGATTACAGTGTCTATTTATTCCACTGTTGATGAAAGTATTTTAACTTTTCCATTTCACATATGGATGCAGAACCTCATTGATCTGGCAGGTTCTGAGAGCTCAAAGGCTGAAACAACTGGCGTTAGACGAAAAGAAGGATCTTATATCAATAAAAGCTTGCTAACACTAGGAACTGTGAGACATAATTTACTGTTTTTGTTTGATTCATGATGGAAATTGAACTTTTTTTTTTGTTCTCTTTAATCTATAAGTCAATAGTCGATGTATAGTCTATTTCTGGTGTGTGTGTGAGAGCAGTATGTCTGGGTATACACTTGGTTGCTTCCTTCTTTTTCAAGTTTCCCCCTGCCCATCCCATGCCGTGTTTTTCTTAGTGAAATAGGATAGAATAGCAGATTCTGGCCTGTAAAAGAGAAATAAAAAAAAAACAAAGAGGAAACTTCATTTTTCCAGTCGAAAAGGAGAGGGAAATGGATGTGGAGTTGAAGAAAACTTTGAAAAAAGATATCAACGTTTTGGGAATGGTTAGTTGATTTAAATTCTATGGTAACTTTAACTAGCGTTTGGAGAAAATATATGTAACTACAGCAGTTAGCATTGAACCAACTTCCCATTTAATATTTATTCTCAGCATGCTTTTTCCTTAGCTAAATTATTGTTAAATTGAAAGGGAGACACCCAAATTGTTTTCCCTAGTGTATCTGTTGATTGAAACTAGTATAATGTGTTGCATGATCTTAATTTTCTTCTTTAAAAATTTGCTTGCTAAGATACCAGTTTAATAAATTGTTAAAGATAAACTCATGCCTTGGCGTCAACTGTCAAGGATTTTTCATTTGTTTTGTGGTGTTTTAAAACCAACAAATAAAATACAAAGAGAAAATGCTGCATGACTGGGCTAAATCTATGTTGATTGTTATACATTTCTGAATTTTTACCTGGATAAGGTAGGTTTAAGGTGTATTCTTTAACATTTGAGATATGGTAATTGCATAAGATATTTTAGAGCACATGATAGTAATCTGTTCTTATAACTGCTGACATTTACTGTGTGTTGGAATCTGATGAGATAAACATACCGTATCTCATGATTTCATATCACATTCTTTCTCTCTCTAAATAAAATAATTATGTTGGTGTTTACTTGATCTTTGTTGAACAATGGCATTTTTACTTTGTTCCTATGCACATTTGTCAGTAATATTATAAATATCTTCTGTAAGGGATAAACTTTGCTTAGAATATGAGTTTTTCATTTTTGTAGGTTATATCTAAATTGACAGATGGGAGGGCCACTCATATACCATATAGGGATTCTAAGCTGACCAGGCTGCTTCAGTCCTCCTTAAGTGGTCATGGGCGTGTATCTGTAAGCATTATTGGATACCTTAGTTGAAAAACACTTCATATGTCTAAATCAACAAAATGATATTAGAAATATGTAAATTGGCATCATATTCCTCTCTGAAAAAGTAACATTTGCTTATTGGTCTCATTTTTATTAGTTTTCTTTTCTGTCTAAAATTTCAGCTTATTTGCACTGTCACTCCTTCATCAAGTAACACAGAAGAGACGCACAATACACTAAAATTTGCTCACCGTGCTAAGCACATTGAAATCCAAGCCGCACAGAACAAGGTATGCTTGTGTTTTGTATTTGTATTAACTTAATATATGCATACATATGTGTGTTGTTTGCATGCGCATGTGTGTCTGTATGCTGTAGATGTATGTATTGAATCACACATCAGACGCACAAATGTGTGTGTGCACATGCACTAAACTGAAGAAAGTATCTGTCCTAGCTCTGACCAAATATTCTTTCGTATCAAGAATCAAGAACGAAAATGCGGATATAGTCGAATGGTAAAATTTCTCTTTGCCAAGGAGAAGACGCGGGTTCGATTCCCGCTATCCGCCCAGGACAATGTATTTAAGATAAGAGGATAAAAGATTCGTTATAGTTGACTGTAAATGGTTGACTGTAATTGTAATATAATAGACCCCCCTAAAAGAAAAAATGACTAGTTAATAGACATCAGACGCACAAATGTGTGTGTGCACATGCACTAATTCATTTATTTGAATTTTTTTTTCAGTCTTTGTTATTTACTTTGTCAAAATGCAGATCATTGATGAGAAATCTCTTATCAAAAAATACCAAAATGAGATACGCTTGTTGAAGGAAGAGTTGGAACAATTGAAGCGGGGTATTGTAACAATTCCTCAATTAAAGGATGTTGGAGAAGATGATATTGTACTGCTAAAGCAGAAGGTACATTTGTTCTGCTCTGACTACAATAGCTGAGGATTTTAATGCTTGATTGTATTTTGATCTAATTGAATCTAGTCTGTGGGGGAAATTTAGCTACTTCATAAGTTCCATTTATAGACCATGATATCATTATTCTCTTTCTAACTATGTCAGTTGAGCTCCTAGAGAGGTAGGCAGTAGTACAATATGCTGACTCCTTGTGGTAGTGTGTGCTTAAAGTTTAAACATATTTTGGAAGTGCTGTTTCTTGCTTAACTGGTAGTGTTTATTTATTTATTTGTGTGGGGTAATGTGGGTTGTGGAGTGAGTTTGGTAAAAAATAATACAGTTTGTCCTCCTCATTCCCATACTATGGATAATTCTGTCTAGCAAAATATTATCCAAGGCTGAGCAGCTATTCCTTGCAAGGCGATTATAACTCATGGATAGTATAGTATTCTCTACTGACTAATCTTTTGTTCAATGATCAGTCTTTTTGATTGAGCTAATTTATGTTTATCCTTTTAAGCAGTTCCAAGGATACAGAAAGTAATAGGTTTGACCCATTAGTCAGGACCCCACTCTTTATGTATTTTCTAAATAGGCAGTGTAAACTATTTTCTAGTTCCGGTGACCGTTTACAAAGTACCTAACCAAATTACCTGATTTCCTCAGAAAACTAATAGCAGGTATGGGCAAAGTAAATTAAAGAAGGTTCTATACGCAAAAGGTTTATCTTCTACAGGGTTTCCTACGATTTCAATAAAATAAACTTTTTCATGTTGCCAGACATTTTGAACTTCTTCCTTGGTTGTCATTTTATGGTTATTCTATTAATACAGTCTCCATAGTTCTTGAATCTTTTGGTGACCTTAGAGTACAGACATGGGGGAGAAAAGCATACTGATTCTAGGTGCTTGTGGTAGAAAGAGAAAATAATGTCCTCAATGGTGGGAAAAACATTTTTTTTATTGCCAACCTTCCTACCCTCTCAATCTTTGGATACTGCACTCCAATATGATGATTTGAGAGTTGAGACCAGATGCTGATGGGGAATCATAGGGGAGAGACAACTTTGGGAAAATTATCTCTGACAAAATTCACAATGATGCTATCTTATGGGATCCTGTCATGTTATCTTAGAGTGATTTAGTTTAGATTTGAACTCAAAAACAGGGTGCATGGCATATCCTTGGCATAAGCAGTGTACCTAAATGAAATTCTTGGTGTCATGTTGAAATGTTTCTTTTTTCTTCTCCCTCGTGTTGCCTTTTTATCAAAGTAATATTATGGTTTTATTCTTCATTTTTATGTCTTACTTTAATCACCTGGTATCAGGTTAATTGAGTTAAAGTAAATAGTTTTTGAATCATAGCTGCTAATTTTATCTCAAAGGGCAAAAGAGAGATGAATCACATCTTGACTTTGACAATTCCTTTATTCTGATCTGTAAAGCTAGAAGATGGTCAAGTCAAGCTGCAATCAAGGTTGGAGCAAGAAGAAGAAGCAAAAGCGGCTTTATTGAGTAGAATACAGAGATTGACAAAATTGATTCTTGTCTCCACAAAAGCTTCACTATCATCAAGATTTTCCCTGCGCCCTGGTCATAGGAGGAGGCATTCATTTGGAGAAGAAGAGGTATCATGGTTGATTTTATTTACTTCATATACTCATTGTTCATGCTTTACTAATGCCTGAGAGTTGTTTTTACACATTAAGATTTCTACTTTGTTTAATCCGATTGTCTCTAATCATAGTTATTTATGTCTAATGCACAGCTTGCATACCTACCACATAGAAGGCGGGACTTGATCCTGGATGATGAGAATGTTGAGTTGTATGTCGCCCTCGAAGAGAATGCTGCAGATGATACACTTAAAGAGGAGAAAAAAACCCGAAAGCATGGTTTGCTAAACTGGCTTAAGCTCCGAGTACGTTTATTGTGGACTTATACTACTCTTTGTTTCTTTTCTTATAATCTGTTTGTTATTTTTCATCAAGAATATCGGTTTTGGGGTTAGTCTTGAGAAACAGCTAAGATAGATTAGTGGATGAAATTTCTTTCAGCATCTGATCTTACTTCTGTTTCAGCAACTCGGCACACTTTGTAATGGTAACTGTTGCATTTGATTCATTAATTTGGAGTCCTCATACGTGGTTGCTCACCTATCATTATAGGATATTTGCTATAAAATGCAACAGTTGTCAACATGTTAAGTGAGATCTTAGAATTATATACTTCCGACGAGTATAAAACAGCTGAGCTGCATTTTTTTTAAAAGTCGTTGAGAAGTTTTATTAAGTAGAAGTTTAAGTACAACTTTCATAAAATGATAGCCCAACAAAAACCAAAAAAAAAACACCCAAATTTGACAACTCAATTTTTGCAGCTGAGCTGCATTTTTTTGGCTTGTATTCTTTTTCGTTATCAAGATTTAATTTATTTCCTTGTAAAGCTAATTGCTTTGTACTTCTCTATTGGTGGAGTTTGCGAGACTAATCTGTCCAATAGTTACCAGCTAAAAATATGGTAACTACTATATCTTTTTCGGAATCCTAAAAATTCAAAATTGATAGCTACCTATTATATTGCAGCAGAAGAAAAGAGCTAGAAGAAACTTAGTCTAGATTCTATGTAGCAAATGCATTTTCTTTATGAAGGGTTTAAAGATAAATAGCTGTTGCAACTAAATAAGCAAATGCTAGCATTGACCCTTAGCTAGGTTGTGGCAGTTACGTTAATAGTTTTGATGAAGCATGTATAGATCTTATTCCTCCTTGTTAGCTTATATTATTTTATGATTCCTGTCAGAAACGTGATACTGGTATGGGAACACTGATGAGTGCCAGCGATAAATCAAGTGGATTTAAATCTAATAGTACACCTTCTACTCCTCAAGCAGGAAGCAATAACTTCCATGCAGAATCTAGGCTTTCCCAATCTTTACTTACAGCAAGTTCTCCACCCATGGATATTCTATCAGATGCTAGACACGATAGAGAAGTTCCGGAGGACAATTCCCTTGGACAAGGGACACCTTTGGTATGCAAATTTTTTTTATTCATTTTTGCTCTACATGATTCCCCAAAGTGTGTTAATTTTTAATTCATCTCTTTCATGCTCTGACTTCATTAAACATTTCAAATGTGTTATGGCATACTCTCACTGTTAAGAAATGTTATCTAACTACTTTTAAATTTAGAACTAGCTGTGTCTTACTTTTTCATTTATTATTAATTTGAGGATCGTATTGTGAATAGTTCAGTATGTAGCCTTTAATCCCTTATTTGTTCCAGACAAGCATAAAAACAATTGATCAGATAGATCTACTAAGGGAGCAGCAAAAGATTTTGTCTGGAGAGGTAGCACTTCATTCAAGCGCCTTAAAGCGATTGTCTGAGGAGGCTGCAAGAAACCCCCAGAATGAACAGATTCAAGTAAAATACTGGCTTCATAACATGTAATTTGCTTTATACTCTTTGTTAAGACTGAATTTTGTTATCCTTTTTTGTATTTAAGGTTGAGATGAAAAAGTTGAGTGATGAAATTAGGGGAAAGAATGAACAAATCGCTTTGCTAGAAAAGCAAATTGCTGAATCCATCATGGTTTCACCCAACAAGATGGAGAAATCAGAAATATCTCAAGTAAGTTCAGCTTCCATTTCTGGTCTCATAGGCCATTTGTCTCTCCTGCAACTTCATCTTTACACTTTTTTTTTTGGAATGCTACAGTCTATTGCCGAATTGGTGGCGCAATTAAATGAGAAGTCCTTTGAACTTGAGGTAATCAATTTTCTGTATATGTTCAACCAAGAATGTATCACATAATCTTTGCATCATCTACTAAGGGCAATTTATGTGCATTAGTTAAATCAGGTTATGTGATGCCGCTCTAGTAACCAAACTGGTGGACATGCTCCATTACTACGAGTTCCTACATAGTAAAGGAGTCTAAAAATTGAACTGCAGTGCTGTATTCAAAGGAAACAAAGAATGCTATAAAACTTTCCCCAGCCTTTTGCCAGTTTTCCGTATGATTTTTCTGATTTTCTCTTATAAGTATTCTATCATAAATTACTGTTTCCAGGTTAAAGCTGCAGACAATCGAATAATCCAAGAGCAGCTCAACCTGAAGGTAGATATGCCTGCCCAACATATTTATAAATATATTCGTTCAATGTTCATACCTCACAAGTATCATCCTCGGAGAGCCTGTTCTGACTTGAACCTCTTTTATCAGATTTGTGAGTGTGAAGAATTGCAAGAAACAGTTGCCTCCTTAAAACAGCAGCTCTCTGATGCACTAGAATCACAAAATGTCAGTCCTATAGCCCCTAATTCTCGACAATTTGCAGAAATGAAAGGCCTGCGGATGGAAAAAGAAGTTGCTGCATCAAAAGATAGTGATAAAGATTTGCTTATGAAAGCACAGGTTCTTCTAAATACTTAATTTGATGCCTTCATTGCTCGTATGCTGCCTTAGTGGAGTCTGCCTTCTTTTAAGGCCAAATCATGCAATTGCGTACCACTTACACTCGTCCCCATGCTCTACTCCCTTTCAGTAATTGCAATATTTCTAGATTTTAATTTCTTAGATTATATATATGTCTCTGTGTGTGTGTATATATATATATATATATACTGATAACCAAAATGAAAATAGCCCCTTGGGAAATGTGTTACAACTTAATATTTGTGAAGACCATTTGGTGCTTGAGAATCATTTATGATAATATCATAGCCCCTTGGCAAATGTGTTACAATTTAATATTTGTGAAGACCATTTGGTGCTTGAGAATCATTTATGTTAAAATCTTTTTACAGAGAACATAATTTTCTCTATGTGCTGACTTTTTAATGATTTGCTTTCATGAACGTCAATTTTAGAGCTAAATTCCTGACTTTTTTGATCAGGTGGCCGAGATTGAAGAACTGAAGCAGAAAGTTGTGGAACTATCGGAGTCAAAAGAACAGTTAGAACTGCGGAACCAGAAACTGGCAGAGGAGAGTTCATATGCCAAAGGGCTAGCCTCAGCTGCTGCTGTGGAGCTAAAGGCATTGTCAGAAGAAGTTACTAAACTAATGAATCATAATGAGAGACTAGCTGCAGAACTGGCGGCAGCAAAGAACTCTCCAACACAGCAACGTCGAACAAGTACACTACGGAACGGCCGAAGAGAGAGTCTGACCAAACGACATGACCAAGTTGGGTCACCCTCAGATCTAAAGAAGGAACTAGCAATGAGTAAAGAAAGAGAGCTTTCATATGAAGCCGCTCTCATAGAGAAGGATCAGCGAGAGGCCGAGCTTCAAAGAAAGGTTGAAGAATCTAAGCAAAGAGAAGCTTATCTGGAAAATGAACTTGCAAACATGTGGGTTCTTGTTGCCAAATTAAAAAAATCCAATGGAATGGATGCTGTCGTTTTGGAATCTACGTAAGAGAAACAGCGAGATGAGTTCAAAGTGAACCATGAATCATGTTCAAAGGGTTTAATAATTCGGCTTGGGCCAGTATTTGGTTTGGGAGAGTAGTATCTAGGGAATGTTGTTATGCATTGTAATTTGGGGGCTGGCCGTTGTGTATTCCATATGAGTTTTTGTTTTTGGATCGATTCTTCAAATTTGTTGCATGTTTATCCATTGGGTTCTTTTCTTTTCTCCCCTTTCCTTTCTTTCTATCAATTAGGGGCATTGTATATGAAAAGCATCACTTGTGTATTATTCTTATTAGTATTGAAAGCAATCATGCTCTCAACGTGTAGTTTTGGTTTTCATCAGTTAAATTTCTTGTTAGTTTTCCTTTGGGTTTAAAGTAGGTGATTAAAAGCGCCCTTGTTATAACATTCCAAGACTATGCAATAAATTGTATGTTGTCTGGGAGCCAGCTTTTGAAGGTAACTTTTCTATAATTTTGTCTGTGTTGTAACCGTCAATATTATTGAACTCAGAGATTCAGATCATTCAATATTTTTACACTTGAACATGATTAGATAATACAAAAAAATAATTAAAATATAAAATGGTAACAAAAGTAATACGAACACAAAATGTGTATATATATAAGTTAAAATTTATATAACAAAAATTATTAATAAATTAAAATTTAAATAAATATGTAATATTTTAAATATAATTATAATATGTAAAAAAATTATGTAACACGAATAAGGCAAGTGCTTATCTAGCATGTTTTCGAGATCTATCTAACATCAATTTTCGTTGTACTAAGATTTATATGTACTAGGATGAAGACCTGCGTTACGTTGCGAACAAATTTTTCTTTATTTTTGTATATTTTACATTGATAATGGATATTGATATTAATTTAAAATCTAAATAATTTGAATAACCATAACATAACTTGAAACTAAGTTTTCAAAATTTTATTTATGCAACATATTTGTTATTTTAATTTTTGATACTTTACATGCTATATTGAATTGCCTAATAAAGAGTCCCATACAAATGACAGTGCATAGACTATAAATAAATAATGGACCAAAATGAAATCTGTTAAATAATCTACTACACTTCCCTTAACAGCTCCTTGATTCAAATGCAGACAATTTTGATTCTAAATCATATAATTTTGTCCCTAATAAATATCATCATTTATGATATATCGGACCATCACATTGAATGAGAATAATGTTAAAAGGTTTAAAATTGTATATAAAAATTGACATATAGAGTTTACAGCAAATACCTCAACTCTTATCAAGAAAAATAACAAATTTAGAAGATTAATTAAAATTTTTTGTACATCTAGTTAAAAAAGATAAAAGCAGAAGAATTCCTAGCAAAACAAAAAAAGAAAAAAAA
>JAQSVH010000009.1:7798300-7809077 GCA_029448705.1 Adansonia digitata
TCTTTAGTTCTAATCATTTCTAAACTACTTCCACTTAAATAATAAAATATCGATTAAGTATGGTCAAGATGATCATTGACTGGGGACATTTAGATGAAAACAAAAAGTAGGGATTTTTGCCATTAAATTTATGATGGCAAATAATTAATTCTAAAATATGAAAGGAGGTAATAGCCTTTTAAATGTGCATACATTGAATTTTGCAGTTAGAAGCATTTATGAATCAAGCTAAATTTAAATTTAAATAAAAAATATTTTATTTTTTTAAATTAAATTTAATCTAAATTGAATCAAGTTTAAAAACCAAATTTATTACTTAAAATATTTATAAAATTATTTTTATATTTTTATAATTAAATTAAAAAAATAATTTTATTATTAAAATAATAATTTAAATTAAATCGATTTAAATTGTTAAAAACTTAACCGCGTCTTGCTGGCTGTAGCATAACTTCATCTGATTTACTCTTTTAACACATTGCTTTTGCTTGCATGACTTTAAATTCCGGCTTCTCCTTCTACCAACAAATTAAAAATATAAAATAATAATTTTTTGCAACTTAATCGATGAAAATAGTTATTTATCCAAATGCACTTAGTTTAAATTTAGTTTTTTAATAAATTGTCAAAATTAAATATAAATTTTAAAAATAAATATTTTGTATATTTTATTCGAATTATTTTAATCGCCACATTTTTTGATCACATATCATTTCGTGTTGTAAATGTTCTCTTTAAGTTTTTACCCTCCAAATCCAATAATTTTCTTCTTTTTTTTTTCAAATTTGTACATACACTTTAATTTACATTTTTTATACAATCCTTAAGCAACTTGCGCTTCGATTTCGAATCATTTTAAATTTTCATCATTTTTTTCTTTATTTTACCTTTTAATTTTCAGTCTAACTATTAAAACGACAAAAATCTAAAAACTGAACTGTCTGGGCAAAAATAATTATAGTGTCCATACATGCAAATAAATAAATTTTCATACATGCAGTAGATATCATATGTAAATTTGGTAATTATATAAAAATAAGATATATTTAATAAATATGAATATATCAAAATAAATATAATTAATATAAAATATTTAATATTAGATATCGTATTTGTTTTAAAAATTTTAATTTATATAATAATTTATATTATTTTTATATTTACTTAACTAAATAAAAATATAATTTTTTAAGAGAACAAAATAAAAAATGTTTATAATTACATATTTTTGAAAATTTTATATTTATTAAAAATTATTTTATTAAATTAAAAAAATTCATTAATTATAATTTTCTTTTAAATTTTAATTTAAATAGAATTATTAATTAACATTTCGTAATTTATTTTTTTTAGCAAAAAAATGTCTGATTTCATTTCTGCCAATCGGGAAAGGCTAACTAAATAGGTCTCAGATTTGGACACGTGTACTATCTCAAGGCCCACCATTTGTCTCTCCTCTCACATACTAACCCTTCATTCTCACGCGACTCCTGTGATCGTGTTTGCTACACTCATTCCGCGCCAAAAATAAATAAATAAATAAAAGAAATTCAATAATCATGCAAAGGCCAAGGCCTCACCACATATTTATTTTTAATTTTTTTTTTTAATTTTTCCAAAAGGCTTTACAACTGAAAAATGCTCTTCGCCTTTGGGTTTTTAAGAAAGGCATGGCATCACTTGCAAGGCAAGCAAAAATGCTACTCTTCTTTCTAAAATTAGAAAGGAATAAAATAAATATTAATGCTCATAGGCGTTTAGTAAAAATTATTTAATTAATTAATTATATTTTTTTATATCATCATTAAACATTAATTAATATTTTCTTTTAAAAAAAATCAATAACTTGAAGTTAAAAAAATAGATGTTAAAATTTAAATTAATTTAAATATTTAAAAAAAGTTTTATTATGAAAATTTAAATTTTAAAATTATCAAATATCAACTTATCAAAGTAATTTTAAATTTTATAATTTTAATTTTAAATTTATCAAATATTATATTTTAAAATAAATACATAAATCAATTTAATTAAATTTAAACTCGTATTTTACTTTTCATTATATGTCTTTTGCTCTACTGCTAAAAGCGACGATAATGAGTTCTGTTTTTTTATAGTAGACCTGTGTATGCAAAGACTCTTAATCTTTTTCTCTCTGATATTTTTTTTCTCTCTAAGTTCTGTAGATTCTAATTTTTCTCTTTCTTCGAAGAAGATCCCAAAAATTCTCAGTTTTTTTTTTTTTATTATTATTATCCGTTATCCAAAATGCCTCTCTGATTCTGTCAAGGTAAGCTTATATTTTGTTACTATATGCACCAAATTCCCCCCCTCCCCACCCCCCCCCCCCACAAGAAAAAAAAGGAAAACTAAGAATATTTTCGTGCCATTTTGTTTGGATTGAAGAAGTATTTTATTTGACATGCTTTCCCGCAATTTTCTTTTTTTTTTTTTCTCTTCTAATTGGAATTTTTGTGTGTGCGTGTGTGTGTTTGATTGGTGAGAAAATTCAAAATTGTGTATGTAAAACTTTTTCTCCTTCTTTGCGGTCTAAAAGGTCAACTGAATTTATCTACAATATTAACTGGGAAAGTAGATTTTACAATTTGATTACTTGAAGGAAACGCAAGAACTTTGAAATTGCTTCAAATTTCTACTTCTGGAAATCAATTTTGATACAATGTAGCTATTTCAAGAACTAGTTTCTACTTTTTAGTTCGAATTTTATGTTTTCTGATTTCGAGTTTCTTTCTCATTGAGGATTTTTTTTTTCCACCGTGGTCGAAGCGAGTGATTTTTTTTTTTTTTGTTGAAGTCAAAATGTCGTCAAGAAGAGGATTGAAATCGAAGAAATTAGGTTCAGGCAATTCAAAAGCTGTAAATTCACCTTCATCTTCAAAAACTTCATCATCCAAGCACTTCCCGGAAACATCTATCGATGGCCAGAGCTCGCCGGCATCTTCATCGGCTCGAAGCAAGCCACCACAGTATTTTTCTCCTGAGCATTTGCATGTGGATGCCAACGGCTCAAAGGAAAATGTCACTGTCACTGTTCGTTTCCGTCCTCTCAGGTACATGATTTGGTTTGGCTATCTTTTGAGCATTTAGTTTCATTTATTTATGTTTGATGAAGGCTTATAACTTTTTGTTGGTGTTCATGGATGTAGTCTGAGGGAAATTCATCAAGGCGAGGAGGTTGCTTGGTATGCAGATGGGGAGACTATTGTGAGAAATGAACACAATCCGTCGATAGCATATCCATATGGTTAGTTTCGTAGATTTTCTCAGCTAACTTTTTTTTTTTTTTAATTTCTTAAGAGAATTTAAACGATCACGATGCACTTGATTGAAGAAACCTTTGGTTTTACTCACAGTTATCTTTTCAAGACACCAACTAATGAAAACTTTAGAATTAAAATATCTTGAGGAATTCCAGGGCTAAAGTGCTGGTCATATTCGAAAATTTGAACCATAATTTCATAACATTATCATCGACTTTTAGGTTGTTTATAACCCTAAAAGTGTTCTATTCTTTAGCCTTTAATATGTGAATCTGACATTCTTTACATGGCCACCTTTCTGTTTTTATAATGGTTTATTACGTACATAATCTTCTTTATGTCTGTGTGAAATTGAAGCGTCATACTATATGAATTTCAAGATGCATTTTCTATTTGTGTTCTATATAGACTTTGAGGCAAATTTACTTTTGTCTGTAATTTTTATTTGACGCATTTGGCTCATTGACATAAAGTACATATATTATCCAGTAGGCCCTTTTTTGGTCTAAAATTTTTAAGCATTACATCTCACTTAATTGATCTTTTATTTCTTACTCTTCTAGATCGAGTGTTTGGCCCTACAACTACTACACGCCATGTCTTTGATGTTGCTGCTCAGCATGTTGTCAATGGTGCCATGGAAGGCATCAATGGTATGTTTGAAGATCCATCTTCTTAGAAAAATTTGCTCTTACATCATTCACATATTGCTTGAATTTTATCCTTACCCAATGAAATCTTCCTTTTTTTCTTCTTAATGTGCTTTTACTATTTAAGACCGTAGAAACAAAATTCATTTCTTTTGAATAATCAATGGTGTCCAAAAGAAAGTTAATGAATTAATTGATATGGATTGAGATTATTCGAGGACCACCTGTTAAACTATTGTTTAGCTATTTTGAAGCTTAATAGTTTGCTATTTTCATGCAACGTGGGCTAATGGCTTTATGAATGTGTGCAAGTACTTGCCCATGACAAGTTAGACCAGGCACGGCTTTTGCTGGCTTTATGACCTGCATAATTTTGGTCAGTCTTTCAGAATTTGTAACAAGATGTGAGGATCTTGCCAAGGCTTCCTACTAAGGGCAAGAATGAATCTGGTGACTTTGGCTTATAAGTATATTCAAGTGGGCTCCAGATTATGGGAGGTTTTCAGAATGATTTTGCATATGGTCATTTGTTAGTTACCCCTATTTATTATGTTCATAGCACAGGACTAAGACCTGATTGTTAATTGGTCCTATTTCAGCACTCTACCTCGTAATCACTCAGTAGGAGGATCATTTTAACTTTGGAAAACTCAATTTGATATTTCTAGAACCAATAAATTTGTTTCTAAGGTATCCTAGGCTTCCTTGGTAACTACTGATTCCCTTCTCTGTATAGTAAGTATTCACAACTTTGCATCAGAAGTTGATGGATTAATACTGAAAGTTCTGGAATTTAATTTGTATTTTCTCAAAGCATTTTTGTTCCTATAACTTACAGTGTTAAATTCAATTCACAGGCACCATTTTTGCTTATGGCGTGACAAGTAGTGGGAAGACTCATACTATGCATGTGAGACAAAATAATTTTTCTACTTCTTTTCCTTATCTTTGTTATATATATATATATATGTATGTATATATATATATGTATGTATGTATATTGCTTTTAGCAAGTATAACGATAACGGCATGGTAAGAGGTATGGTTTATTATCCTGCATATCATATGTATCAAACATCTCTTCAAATGTAAAATTTCATAGCCAAATGCTCCGTTTTTCTTCTGCCTTGTATGCAAAACCTTTAAAACTTCAATAATGTTCTTTTTTCTCAAAAACTGTGCAATTTGTACATGCAACATTGTGATACATGGTATGCTTTGGTTTGGGATTAGTTTTTCATGTTTGGAGGCAAACTGTGCATTCGTATTTTAAAATGCAATTAGCTTGCTTAATTTTATCTTAGTTGCTGGCAGGGTGATCAGAGGTCCCCTGGAATTATACCTCTGGCAGTGAAGGATGCTTTTGGCATAATCCAGGAGGTACTTATATTGGATGTTGACAAATGTAATTTTTGTTTTTTGTACTTTTTATGGATACTAATGGGCGCCTTATGCTGTAGACACCAAACCGTGAGTTTCTTCTTCGTGTTTCCTACCTTGAAATCTATAATGAGGTGAGATTTTTCCATTTCTTCCTTTGCTAATTAGCCGGTAATTCGTCTATCTTGACTACTCTCCTTTCCATAGAAAACTTTGTTAAATTACCTTCAAATCTGCATTTGCTTTTATACAAGATCAGTATTCTTCAAGGGTTTTATCATTTCAGGTTGTTAACGACTTGTTAAATCCAGCAGGACAAAATTTGAGAATTAGAGAAGATGCTCAGGTCCTTGTTTATCAGCTGTGATCCTTGTTTATATGTTAGAGTTGTCATTTGTATCCTTTCTACTTTGGAAATGATATCTGCTATCCATCGCCTTTTTTATTCTTCTTCTATGGTTGCATAACTTAGGTAGATTTCAATGAATGTGAAAATTATGTTAATTGGAGATTCACGTTGAGCTTTTGGCGTGAACATTATATTTGCTATCATCCAGATGAGGCCAACTAGAGTTTATGACTACTTAATTTCAGCTTAATATAGTATATTCTAGAATGGTATGTAGTGAGTACACATCTGTAAATTTGCTTAGTGGTTCCTGGTCATTGCCATGTCTGTGTACTGGGGAATATGATATTTTCTTTGTCTTTAATTCTGGATATGTTTCTATTCTTTTATTCTTCGACTTTTTTGGTATTTTCTCATAATATAATATTTTTTCTTTTGATTAGGTTCTTTTTGGGTGTATGCAAATTTTTTTTTTTTGGTTATAATTGGTATGTGTAGTGTTCCTTACATGATTGAAACTGTATTATTTATCTTCTGCTTGGTTCATGAGTGTAGGGAACCTTTGTTGAAGGAATAAAGGAAGAAGTTGTACTATCCCCTGCTCATGCACTTTCTCTTATAGCAGCTGGAGAAGGTAAAGCATGTTGGCATGTTTTGCTATATCCAGAGATAAGTTGTCCAAATTAGAACTGGAAGATACGTAGAGATCTTCTGAAACCTGAGCTTTAGATTACATCTTATCAGAATTATTTTTAAATTGGATAAAATGACTTAATAGTTTACGGACATCAACAAGAGGGAGTTCATGCACATAGATTAGTTGATGTGGATGTGTTCGTGTGTGACTATCCTCTTCGTTGCACACCTTGTCAATGTTTGTTATTTGGGCCAGTGTCCTTTTCCCTCTGCTAGCAGTAATGGATTGTTTTTTCATACTAGTGATTGGATTTCGTTCCTTTAAAATAGAACACAGACATGTTGGATCAACAAATTTCAATTTACTCAGCAGCAGGAGCCATACAATATTTACACTGGTATGCTCACTATTACTCTGCATCTTTTACAAGTTCCTTGTTCCCCCTTTTTTGTTTTACCACTTTAAGTGAAAAAGATGTTCGCTGATACTCTTTTAAGTGGTTTTAACTGCTGTCTGTTTATCTAAGAATTTGTAAGAAATAATGTTGATTCCCTGTTTTGAAGTGTGGATTTGCTGTTACATATGAAATATGTTAATCCTGTTTGTTGTGGTTCTGATTTCGGATGGTGTATTTGATTAATTGATGGTCATTTACATATTCAAAAATTCACTCTCATAGCTGATTATTTCCTGTGACCACCCTGTCTATAGTCAATAGAGAGCAGCCCATGTGGTGAAAATAGTGAAGGTGAAGCAGTAAATCTGTCACAGCTGGTAAATTCCGCAGCTTTACTCCTGGGACCAATTTCAGTTATTTTGTGGTTACTTTTTATGTTTGCGGTTGTCTTATTTTTATATATTCGTGTTTGTTCTCTTCTCTGTTTCTGAAGGAGCTAATGATTTTGGTGTCTACTGTTCCTCACATTTTAACTTTCCATATTGTATCTATACTTGCAGAACCTCATCGATCTGGCAGGTTCTGAGAGCTCAAAGGCTGAAACAACTGGCATGAGACGAAAAGAAGGATCCTATATCAACAAAAGCTTGCTTACACTAGGAACTGTGAGCCCCAATTTACTCTTTTTGTTCGAGTCGTGATGGACATTGAACTGTTTTGGTTAACATTAAGTTCTTTCTCTTTAATTTCTAAGTCCAAAGTTGAGTATTTATAGTCCACCCTTTCTGATTTGTGCGAAAGCACTATGTCTGGGTATATATTTGATTTAAATTCTATAGTAAGTTTGACAGGTCTGCAGAGAGAATATATGTAATTACAGAAGACTAGCATTAAACCAACTTCCAATCTAATATCTATTCTCAGCATGGTTTTCTTCCCCTCAAAATAGTTGATAAAATTGAAAGGAAGACACCAAAAGGTTTTTTTCCTAATTTGTTAGTGTATCTGTTGCCTGAACCTAATGTGTATATGATCTTAAATTTCTTCTTTCAAAATAGGCTTGCTTAGATATTGGTTTCTGAAATTCTTAAGACATTTCTGTAACAACCACATACTTTAACCTCATATTCAGATAAACTCATGAATCATGGCCTCTATCTCAAGTACTTTTCATTTTGTTCTCTGGTCTTATATGATGCATAAACCAGTAAATAAAATAAATAGTGAATGAGAAAAGACACGGCTGAATTTTTGTTGACTGTTATGCATTTCCGAATTTTTAATTGGACAAGGGTGGCTCTGAATGTATTTTTTAACATATTGGGGTATGTTAATTGCATTAGAAATTTTAGAGCACGTGATAATACTCTGTTCTTATACCTGCTGACAGTTGCTGTGTGTTGGAATCTGATGACATAGACATACCACTTAACATATCTAATGGTTTCATAACATGCTCTCTCTCTCTCTCTCTCTCTCTCTCTCTCTCTCTCTGAATAAATAATTACGTTGGCATTTACTTGATCTTTATTGAATAATAGCAATTTCCCTTTGGTCCTAGGCATATTTGTCAATACTGTCATAAATGTCTTTTATACAGAATGAACTTTGCTTAGAATATGACTGTTGATTTTTGTAGGTTATATCAAAATTGACAGATGGTAGAGCCACTCATATACCATATAGGGATTCTAAGCTGACCAGGCTGCTTCAGTATTCATTAAGTGGTCGTGGCCGTGTATCTGTGAGCTTCATTTCAAACTTTTGTCAAAAAACACATCATATATTCTAGGTCAACAAAAAGATATTAGAAATATTTAATGTGGTACTGTATTCCTCTCTGGAAAAGTAATTCTTGCTTATAGGTCTCGTTTTTATTTGTTTTTCTTTTCTGGCCAAAATTTCAGCTCATTTGCACTGTCCCTCCTTCATCAAGTAACACAGAAGAGACTCACAATACACTGAAATTTGCTCATCGTGCAAAACACATTGAAATCCAAGCAGCACAGAACAAGGTATGCTTTATTTTCTGCATTTGTATGTACCTAACATATACATACATATGCGTGTTGTGTACAAGAGGACGTGTGTCCGTACACTGTAGGCAAATGTATGACGTGCACACCACACCCTTAAATGTGTATGCTTACACATGTACACACACAATTATGCTTATTTGGAATTTTTCATCAAATGTTGTCATTTACTTTGACAAAATGCAGATTATTGATGAGAAATCACTTATCAAAAAATACCAAAAGGAGATACGATCTTTGAAGGATGAGTTGCAACAATTGAAGCGGGGTCTTGTAACAATTCCTCAGCTAAAAGATATTGGAGGAGATGATATTGTACTCCTACAGCAGAAGGTACATTTGTTCTGCAGTGACTACAATAGCTGCAGATTTAATGTTTTCTTTTATCTAATTGTAAATCTAGTCTATGGGGAAATTTTGCTACTTCACAAGTTCCATTGTAGATCATGATATCATTATTGTCTTTGTAACTATGTGATTTGAGCTCATAGAGAGGCATGCAGTAGGACCAAACGCTGAATCCTTGTGGTAGCATGTACTTAAAGTTTTAATATATTTTTGAAGTGCTATAACTGGTAGTGTTTTTTTTTTCTTTTTTATTTTTTAATTGTGGGATATGTTGGTTGTCAAAATTGGTTTTGTCAATAATAATACCAGTTGTCCTGCTCATTCCTATATTGTGGATGATTCTGTCTAGCCAAATATATTATCCACGGCTTAGCAGCCATTGACCATTCTCCTTCCTAGCACATTATCACTCGTGGATAGTATAGGATTCTCTACTTGAGTAATCTTTTGCTCAATAATCAGTCATTTTGATTAGCTATTTTATATTTAAGCAGTTCTGAGGATACAAAAGGTAATGGGTTTGATCCATTAGCTTGAACACCCATTCTTTATTCATTTTCTAGATGGACTGTTTAAACTTTTTTTTACTTCTGGATACAATGTAGTGATCCAGATTACTGAATTCCTCCACATACTAATAACAGGTGTACAAAAAATAAATTAAAGAAGGTTTTCTACATTACATGGTTTATCTGCAGCAGGCTTTCCTACAGTTTCAATAAAATAACTTTTTGCTTGTTGCCAGGCGTTTTGAACTTCTTCCTTGGTTGTCAGTTTGTAGTTATTATGTAAACACTGCCTCTGTAGTTTCTGGATCTTTTAGTGACCTTAAAGTAGAGACCTGAAGCGAAGAGCCTACCAATTCTAGGTGCCTGTGGTAGAAAGAGAAATAATTTCCTCATTAGAGGAAAAACAATTTTTTTTTATTGCCAACCTTCCTATCCTCTCAATTTTTTGTTACCAAATTCCAAGATAATGAGTTGAGTTTGGATGCTGAAGTGAAATCATAATGGAATAGGCAATTTTGAGATAATAATCTCTAACAAAATTCACAATGATGCTATCTTATGGGATCCTTTCATGTTAACTTAGGTTGATTTAAATTAGATTTCAACTCAAAGGCATATGATAGTGTGCATTGGCATTTTCTTGGCATAAACAATGAACCTGAAGGACATTTTGTTGTCATGTTGAAATGTTTCTTTTTTTCTTCTCCCTTTTATCACTTTTCTAAATGGAGCAATATTATGGTTTTTGTTTTCCATTTTCTTGTCTTACTTTAATACTTGGTTTCTGATTAATTGAGTTATGTAAATAGTTTTTGAACCATAGCTGCTAATTGTATCTCAAGGGGGAAAAGAGAGATGAATCACATTTCGACTTTAAAAATTCCTTTATTGCGCTTTGTAAAGCTAGAAGATGGTCAAATCAAGCTGCAATCAAGATTGGAGCAAGAAGAAGAAGCAAAGGCTGCTTTGTTGAGCAGAATACAGCGACTGACAAAATTGATTCTTGTCTCCACAAAAGCTTCACAGTTGTCAAGATTTCCCCGACACCCTGGTCCAAGGAGGAGACATTCATTTGGAGAAGAAGAGGTCTTGTGGTTATTTACTTATACTCATTGTTCATGTTTTACTGCATGACTGAAGTTTTTATGCACTAAAACTTCTACTTTGCTTAATCTGATTGTCTCTAATTA
>JAQSVH010000009.1:7815427-7830894 GCA_029448705.1 Adansonia digitata
AGCCAAGTTTGTTGTGTATTAAATGTTAATAAGAAATACTCAAATAGTTTTTGATATAATAAAGAAGAAAAGTACGAGTAATTATATGTATGTGGTGGAGAATCAAATGATGAATTGATGAAAGAAGTTGTTTGTGAATGAATGTAGTCAAAGGTCAAATGATGGGCAGTGAGACATGTGCAAGAATAGGCATGTATGCATGCATGTAACACGAATCCTGATGATAAAGCCCTCTCCATAAATATGCCATGCCCCCTGCATGTTTTGTCATTGCTTCAACATGTCCTTTATATATTTATATATATATATATATATATTTCCATAATTTTTAAGATCTATTTTAATTTTTTTATCAAATAACAAAATCTGATACAAGTTGCCCTACTTGTGATTTTATTTATTTATTTTTTTTTTAAAAAAAATTAGTGGCTATCACCTCTATTTCAATTCTTCTTGGATATTCATTGTTTCTACAAGAGGGTAAATTTTGAAACCAAAAAAATATTTTATTTTATTTTACTTTTGTAAAAAAAGAATTAAAAATAAAAAAAGAGATAGTAAATGTTAAAATTTGTGATTGTATTAATTAAATTAAATTTTAAGTTTAATAATAATATTTGTATCTTAACTTGAAAGAAATCATGCATTAACTGTTTATCAAATGTATATTCCATTCAAGCATTAATCGTACGTTAAAAATTTGTTACACGAGATGCAAGTTTATTTACAATAGAACTATCGTAATTAAAAATTTTATTTGAATCTGAAACTTAATTTAATTGGTTCATGCAGGTACTTGATTTTCAGTAAGCCTGGAGTTTGAATTTCAATGTATATATTCTTTCTCTTATTTCAAAGTTATTGCATCTTTTATGAATAAAAATGTTACTTTGAATATTTTGTTTAATAGTAGATGAAGTTACTTTTGATTAATTTTTTTTTTCGAAAATTATAATTTTGAAAGGTATATTTTCAAGGAACAAAAAAGGTAGAAGTTTTTTTTAATACATAAAATGGGTAGAATTTTGATTAAGAATATTCGAAACTAATCAAATTTATTCGAATTCAAATTTAACCCAACTTGATTTAATAAAAAAATTTAATAATTTAAATTCATTTAATTTGAAATTGAAATCGCCTAAGTCTTAAGTAATTCTATTTTGAAATAATTTTAACAAAAATTTTCTAAAAATTTAAACCAAAATGATCTAAAATTACACTACTTTGACTTTCAAACTTATCAATTTAAATCCAAATGATTTGAATCCGATGAACTAAATTCAAATAATTCAAATCAAATTAAAAAAGCTCAAATCTGTTTTAACCAAAATCGAAAACAACTTGAATCCAATCAACCTATTAGATTAACACTTTGATACCACCGATTGTATTTTCGTTTGATGCAAGGGATTATTAGCTGTATTTCTCATGGTATACCACGGCAACCTTGTCCTCAAAGGGACATGAAGAGAAAGGAATGGACAAGGCCGTAAGCCCTAAATAAATATTTGGCCTCTCTCTGTCTTTGAATACATCATGGAATGTACTCCAAAACTCTGATCAAGGAAAAAAATCACAGCGAAAAAAAAGAAAAGAACAAAGATTTTAATCATTTAAATATGCTAATTTAGGGGGAAAAAGAAGCCAATCAAACAAGAATAGATTATAGGGTTCTCGTTATTAGAGGTATGCATAAGTCGAGTTAAGTAAGACTGTGATTTGAAAATTAAAAAAAAAAAAATTGAATCCAAGTAGAGCTTGATACAAAAGTCTAAATTCATTATTCATAAATAATAAAAAATTTTAAAAATAATTTTATAGGAATATTATATAAAGATTTTTTAATTATTAAATGATAATTCAAGTTGGACTAAATTAAGAAAAATCATCCTTAAAACCCAACCCTTAACCTATGAATAGGTCTAGTTTTAATACTTAAGCAAAGGAAAAATCAATTTTAACATAGTTTCTTAAGTATGTTTATAAGGGATGTTTATATTTCTTATTGAAATGAATTGATGTTATTGGTAATATTTGACAATTCTGCTTTTGAAAAGCTTGATTATGTATACCCTTTAGGTGAAGATTGCCAAAATAATTTGTTTAATATTATTAGTAAGTTATTAGACTCTGATAATTTTGTTTTTATTCATAACTAAACCTGATTAGATAATTCAGATATTCGACCAAATTATTGAAGTCTATCTATTCACAAATACAAAAGTTTAGAATTAAACTAATGATTTTCATTTAAAGAGTTTGAAATTTAACTAATGATTTTAATTACAAAGGAGTTCCTAAATTAGTTAATCTTTCTAGTTAGAAAAGCTTAAGTTGAATTGAGTCGAACTTGGTAAAATGATATCATTGATTCAGATCAATCAGATCGAGTTAATCTAAAATCATTATTTAATAAATAAAAAATTATTTTTATTTAAATTTAATTTTAAAAATATATTATATGTTAATATAATTTTTTCTAATATTTTAATATTTTTCAAATAATAAATAATAAAATGAGATTCTCATATATATTGAACCCAATCAATATTTGAACAAGCAAGATTTTTTATTATCACGATTTGACCAGCCTCGAGAACCAATTAAGGTTTAACTCCCAATTATTTTTACAGCCTTTTATTGTTATTATTATTATTATTATTATTATTATTATTATTATTGTCGAGATAATCGCATTGTGTCGTTTAAGAATCATGATATAAGTCCAGCAAAAACGTACCTAGAATAAAAGCCCTTTGAAGCTTGTTAGTTAGAGATGAATATAGGTCATGAGTTATTTGTAAAAATTTAGAAGTTTGTTCGATATTTGAAAGATTTTGATAAAAATATTATGCTTAAAAAATAAGTTTAGATAAAAAATTTAGACCCATTTAAAAAATGAGTCGAGCTTTGACTTCAACTTTTAAACCATGAGTCTAATTATATAATATATTAATTTTATATTTTTATATATTGACAATTTATATCATATAAAGAAAACATATATGTAATATTAAGTATAAATATTAAAAAAAATTAAGTTATTTATTTTTTGAAATTTAATAAAAGAAAATTATTAAATTACTAAATATTAAAATTTTTTAAAAATATATTTTAAAAAATTAGAAAAAATAACTTGAACGAGCCTAAATGAGTTTGTACTACCTATTTATAAATATGAGTGGATTTGAATAAAATTTGAGACTCATATTTTTACTTAAACTAAATTTAAATAAATATAAATGATATTAATATTATCCTTAAACTTTACCTAAATTTGACCCGACCTAATTTATGAATATTTTTTACTACAAGAAGTCAACCAAAAGTAAAGGCCGCTTAACGGTAGGTAATTTGATCATCCCATGCTTTTTTTTTTTTTAATATTAAAACGCGAAACTGGAACTAATTCCTCAGTACAAAGCTGATCGATCGAGCTCTATTACTTCTTTTAGATGTCTGACAAATTGGCTGCAAAAAATAAGAGTTGTTTTATACTATATTATTCAGGTGAATATCAAATATTTATTAGTAATATTCGGGCAAATATCGAATATTTATTTAACATAGATAACAAATATGCTTAATTTCTTTTTAAAATATTTTTATATATCTAAAAAATCATACTTATATTGATATTCAAATACATATCGAACATAAGTATTAAACACAAATATTTTCAAAAAATAAAAAATCTAGATAAAATAAGTTTTACTAAAGGTATTTCTACTTCTGGTTTGCATTAAACCTATCAATTGGGCATGTCAAGTTAGTTTCGAATCGAGTTAATTCATGTTACTTCATTTTAGGTTTTTAAATTTTAGGGTTTAGATTATTTTGATTTTAGGCCACTTCAAGTTCAAGTTATTTCAAGTTCGAGTTATTCTAAGTTCGAATAATTTATAATAATTTCAGGTTTAGGTTATTTTGAGTTTAGGATCATTTCGAGTTTAAATTATTTTCAGTTTCAATCATTTTGAATTCAAGTCAATCAAATTTAATATTCAAGTCAATCAAATTAGGTCATTTTGAATTCAAATCATTTTCGATTCAAGTTTGTTAAGTTTAACATTTGAGTTTATTAGTTTCATATCAATTTGAATTAACACTCAAATTTATCGAGTTTAATTATTTTGAGTTCAAATCATTTCAAATTAATTATTCAAATCAATTTGAATTTAAATCATTTCAAATTCCAATCAATTTCAAATTTGAGTTAATTTTTTGGGTTGCTAATTTTTTTTGTTAAATCGATTTGGATCGAATTTAATTTCGATAGGTTAAT
The DNA here is from genome assembly GCA_029448705.1 of Adansonia digitata. NCBI lineage: Eukaryota > Viridiplantae > Streptophyta > Magnoliopsida > Malvales > Malvaceae > Adansonia > Adansonia digitata. The sequence continues at coordinate 7,819,713 of JAQSVH010000009.1, forward strand.
CAAATTTCTCAAGCTCAGGTTAAAATTGATAAATCTAATTTGCATAAATGTGCAAAAACAAAACGCAAATGCTATAGTAAACGTACAGCTCATAGCCATTGAGGAAGTGAGGAGAAAAAAAAAGGCTTTAAGTTCTACCGAAACATCAAAACAGAAGGAAAATAGCCATATTGAGTAAGGTTTTCTTCTCTAGATATACAATAATCTATAACCCGCAGGACTAAGAATTTCCTTTGTATTGTTGCTTCCATCAATTACCTCTAATTAAGAAATTAGAAAACAAAGAGCGTCATGGATTAGTTTAGCAGCTATACAGATGTGTCTGCTCTTCCATCGCCGCTCTGGTTTAATAAGAATGCCCCAGAGAAAGAAACCCGTTAAACAGGCTCAAGAGTCAAAATCAACATGGTTAAAAGGCACAGAAATGTCTGACTGAAACTCAAAAGGAATCCTTCAAATTCCCAGATAATGATATAAGACAGTTTTGACTGCTCTACACTTGGATGAATTTGCATGGAGAATCTTATCTTTATCATCTAGCTACCTGCATATGCATAAAAATGAGAGAAGCGCTAAAGATAAGAACCACTTCATGACTTTTTAATTAAAATGTATGGTAAATCATACTTACATTTTCTGAAATAAAATTGGAGTTGCATTTGAAGTCCCCTTATCATTATCCTCAATTTTTTGGAGCCTTAAAATGATAATGGAGCACGTACTCAGGTGAATATTTGCTTATAAAAACAAGTGCAACAAATCCTTTCTAGTACTTCACCATTCCAGCACTCTGAGCCTTTCCTAACACTGGCTCCATGTGACCGTGAAACAAATCAAATTTTTTTGCCACAGAGAAACCAGCATACATGCCATCAGCTGCTGCACTAACAATCCCACCAGCATAGCCTGCTCCTTCACCAACTGGGTAGAGCCCTCTTAAAGACATGCTCTCATAAGTGTCATGGTCGCGCAGAATCTGAATGGGAGAGCTAGTTCTAGTCTGAAAGAAAAGAGCGGAATTTTACTAATATGGAAAAGACAATGCATAAACTGCAATTCTATATAATTTTGTCCTAAAATAACTTGTCAATTACCATGTAAAAGGAGCATAAATGAGCTACAAGAATTTTGATGAAATTTTTTCAAAGCTTAAGAGTGCAGAACATCCATACTTGGATTGCGCAACATGGCTAAGTAAAATAGTGGATACAGTACTGATTTAAGAGTTGATAGTTTAGGGAATGGCTTAATAGACAATCCTAACTTTATATTACAAATAGATGCTTTGAATGGAAATTCAGTGTGTGAGCTTGTAAACTTTCCCACTGCAAACTCTTCCCCCTCTTCATGTTCTTTGGTTGAAATTTAAGATCAACAATCCAACAACGAATATCAGAGCTTCATTGGTCTTTGAGGGACCTATAACTATGAGTAAACTTAGGGAGTCTTTTCCAAGAGAAAATAAGAAATCTAGCACTAAATGCCCCAAAACACTACTAGCACTACGAACACCATCTGCATACACTTTTTTCATGACTTCTAGTAGCTTTTCTCCTCCACCACCTATTTTTATGAGAAAACTATATTTGGTTGTGAAGACAAAGACTTAGCTACATCTCATGACTTGAGGGAAGTTGTAAGACAGGAAGAGAGATCCTCCACCTTTGAGGGCCAAGCTTACAATTGCTCAAATCAAGCAGAACACCGAAGAGTGCGCCAAAAAATTTAAAACTATGTCCTGCATCCAAAATGGTGTATTGAATGTAATCTCTCAAGGATCATAGCTTATGATTTTCCAAAACAAGCCTGGAACAAGCTTAGGGAGGAATTTCTAAGGCTCTGAAACAACCGAACAATAGCAAATCATGAATTCGAAAATTACAGTGAAGCAATATTCAGATAGGATCATGGCTATTATCAATGTTAAACGGTCCCACATTTATTAAGTCTTAAGATTTCTTGTGGTCTTATATTCAAATTGGGTTGCTCCACTTATTACCAATAGATTTTAGATCGGAAGTTTAACAAATATCAGAATCTAGGTGCATTCAATTCTTCCTACATAACCCCAAGTGAGGTTCTGAGGTTTTCCACATGTAAGACTTGTTGAGCTAGACATAGAGTGTTAAGAGGTGTTATCCCATACTTATTACATCTTGGGTTTACCATGATCTTATATTCAATTTGGACCTCTCCACTTACGTTGGATGGTTAGCATGGTATCAGAGCTCAAGGTGTATTTGGTTCGTCCTACATAAGTCCAAGAGGTTGATGACCCCCTGTGAGGTTATCCACGTGTAGACCTTTGTTAAACTACACATGAACGGGGAATGTTAAGTGGTGCTATCCCACATTCGTTAAATCTTGAGTCCTGTGTGGTCTTATATTTAAGTTGGGCCCTTTGGTTTTAGGTTAGACACTTTAATAGTCAATAACATCAGATTTCTTGGAGATGAAATCTCAAATAAGAAGGTTTTTGAAAAAGTTCTTACCACTCTTGAGATATATGAGTCCAAGATTTCGTCCCTTAAGATTCAAGAGATTTATCCACCATCTCCTTGTCACAATTGACGCTCATTCAAGTGGCAAGGGCAAGAACTTTGGTGATTAAGGGGAAATTAGTAAAGATAGTGCAAAAAATTATCCACCATGCTCACACCGTAAGGAAAAAAAATCATATGGAAATGTAGCGATGGTATAGGACTTGACCTTCACTATAGGTCATGTAAGCAGATAAGACATATGAAAAGAGTTTGCAAGAAAAAAGGCCAACAACAGGAGGGTTCACCTCAAATTGCTAAAAATAATCAACAATAGAAGGAGCAAATATTTGTTGTAATATGCTATGCCAATAGTAGCGAATACTAGGTGAATTTGTTCTTGACAATGTTTATGAACCTCACATGGTTTCTGAGGAAGGCACGTTCAAGGGGTTCGATTGAACCTATACTTCAAAAATTAGAAATGGCAATGGAGACTCCATTAAAGCCAAGGGAAAAAGTGATGTGATTGTTGAGATGCTTCAAGTACAAAAATTATTTAAGATATTTTATGTGTGCCTGAGATTGATCAAAACATGTTAGCTGTTGGTTAGCTGCATAAGAAGACTCGTTCTTGGGTGTTTCATGATCTTAATGGTTGTGAACTTATTTCTGTAATAATGAACCACAGAACTTTTTTGTCAATTGGAATTCAAATGTTTCAGGTGCATATGCTATGGTTCTGCTAAAATGTCATCTTTGTGGAATAAGAGAATGAGCAATGTTAGTTATAATTCTCTAAGCCAGGAGAAGTATGAACTGATTTTGAATTTGCTACCCATTCATGAATGTTATGATGTATGTGAAGTTTGTCAATTGGGAAATCAAAGCATGTTGCCATTCTATCCCAACCAAGTTTGGAGAGTATCATAAAAGACCCAACTGGAGCATACTACTCTTTGTGGTCCCATGAAGACTGTCTTTAAATGGAGCAAGTATTTTCATCAGGCTTACAGATGATTTCAGTAGGATGAGCTGAGTTTATTTTTGAAGCAAAAACCAAAAGCTTTTGGAGTTTTTTTCTGGAAGTTCAAAGCCTAGATCTAAAATCAATCTGCTTGCAAAATAAATGTAACTATGTCTGATAATAGGACTGAAAACACTTCAGACAGATCTAAGAGTTTTGTGCATCCGCAAGCATTGAGCATCAACTGCTTGTGACATACACTCCATAGCAAAATCGGTTGAGTGAAAGAAAGAATATAACAGTGATGAAGATGGCCAGATGTTTGATGTTTGAAAGGAATCTTCCAAAGAAGTTTCGGGCAGAGGCTGTCAACACCTCTGTATTTTTGCTTTATAGGCTTCCTATAAAAGCACTGAAGGGCAAGACTTCTTTTGAAGCACGGTTTTGAGTCAGGCTATCAATGCAACATTCCAGAGATTATAACAGACAATCTTGACAAAAAGGCTGAAGTTGGCTAAGTTCAAGTTTAAAATATTTGATAAAGCATATTTGAGTTTGCAGAGAGGGAACCCAGCGGGAGGATTAAATTCAATGATTACTTTGCTGCCAAGTTTATTTCAAAGCTTCTTGATGATTTTTTTTTTTAATTAACTTTGTTGCAATAACTTGCAATGGACAGCATGGCTAATGGATAGGATATTGAATTGGAAGACTTGGGAGTTGATAGAATAGGTAATAGCTTAAAAGAGAAGCCCAACTTTGTATTATAAATGATGCTTTGAAAGGAAATTTATGGCGTGAGCTTGTATGCTTTCCCACTGAAAACTTTCTCCCTCTTTGTTTTCTTTTTATTTTTTTGTGTCCTTTGGTTGATTTAAGATTGAGAATCCAACAGAGATACGTGAACTGCTTAAAGAAAACTTCTTGGATCAACAATATTACATTCTCTAACTGCCGTGGTTGCATGCATGCTTGTCTGTGTTGGGGGGGGGGGAGGGTGAAAACGTCATGGTATGATGAAGTTGTCAACAAGGTTTAATTTAATGAAAATGTTACAAAGAGACAGAAATCATGATTTGGACTGGCCAAATGGGGAGAAGATTCATGTAGAAAACCCCAATCAGTTTGGGATTACATTTGAATTGGACATTAATTTGCATGAAGAGACCCTAAAACATTTCCAAAATATAACATGTAAAATGTAAAAAATGAGCTTAGGGAGTATGAGAAGCAAAATCCAATCTGATAATAAATGCACTGTGAAAATGCTAAACATAAAAGAGTAGTTCCATAATAATAATAATAATAATAAGAGGAAAAGATAGGTGTAGACATAGAAAATTGGTTACCTCTACTCCGTGAAGAAGAGCCTCCTTTGAGATATATCCAGGTAGCTGAAAAGAAAAGGTTCTTAAGTTCAGTTTTGATATTATAAAAAAGAAAATGGAAATTGGAAGGTGAATATTATTGGGGAAATATAAAAGACCTCTTTATCAAACATTGAGATAGAATAGCGCAAAGCATCTGTCATGTAAATTGGGAACAATTCATGGAGACTTGCTGCTTTCACCCCTAGGCGGTAGCTTGATGGTGGCAAAGAGGTTACTGATAAAATAAGGCAAGTCTTAGCTAGATGAAAAAGTAAAAGCAAAAGAAATGCAGGAACAGACAAATGTTACCTGATAGTTTATTTTCCATAAAATCAGTAACAGTCTGCACAGGCACCACAAAATTTCCCCCTCCCAATATAGCTGCTCTTCGCTCAAATTCCCTCTGAATAATGAAATGATAAAACAGATTTAAAGAATTTTAATAAAGACTCAAGATTTGTACTGCATAATTTTTTTGGAAGTTACAGAGACAACAAGCAGGTGAAAAGTATCTCAACAAAGAATAAGGAGTTAATGAACTGGGTCATTCATGGAAGAATAAAATTCTACATAGGGATGTAAGAAGACTGATAAAAAGATGCTGCTCTAAACTTTTTTATGTCTCACAGAAAATTATACTAACTTGGAACTCTATATGATAAGTACTATTGTACCTGGATTCCTTTCAAATAACAAAGGTAAAAACAAAAGGCTACCTGAAATTCAACCCCAGCAAGAGGTCCATGGAAATTCAATGCATCAAAATCCCTCATCGAAACAGTCACAACAAGGGCAGCATTTGCCCACCTAGATGCACGGCGAGAAAATGACATCCCATTGACACATATCTCCGATGGATCTGTACTAGTGAGAACAACCTGCAACTCCAAATATAAGTGATTTCACCAGCAGATACTCCAGGGATGTTTCTAATACTTATGATGAACTCTTCCTGCCTATATGTGAAATCTATCTAATTAGATTATGCTGATAATGCCCACATGAATTTAACTGATTGGAACTAGACACTCCAGAAAAAAAGTTAATCAGAAAGTTAAAACAGTCTTATTTTTGCAAGTGGCCATCAAGAGTTATGAAGTAAATATAGAACTAAAGATGCAATACAAGACGGATATTTTAATTAAAAAATACTGCATTTTGTTAAATCAAAGCCCAACTTCTATTAAACAGTGCATGTTCTGATGAAAGTATATTATACATTTATTTCATGAAAATTCCTTCTCATAAATTAGCTGTAGCTTGTATGATGTCTGTTTCTTAACTTTATCCATTAACTCATTCTCAATCTATAAATTAACAAATGTTTAACCTATCAACGAGTCGGAAGTATATGTATGTGAAGTATTAAACAGGAATGGCATTACTATGTTCTTTGCAGACAGAAAGGTATTCATTTATCAAGGAAGAACAATTATACAGTACTTAAACTAATCGTTTTCACGTGAGATAAGAAGCAAAAATATCATCACTTACAGAGAGTTATAAATAATCAAAATGTACATTGCAAATTAGATAAACAAGAGAACAAACATACCTGCCCACCAGGGCACATGCAGAATGAATAACAACTACGACTTGTAGATTTCAACTTGAATGGCGAATTTTCATCCGCATCACTAACATACTGTACAACTTTGTAGTCTGCCACCGGTACTTTCCCACGTCCACTGCAAACTTCATTGGCCAATCCAGAATACTGTCCACATGAATAGTTCAGATTTTTTGGAAATATAGCAACAATTTTATAAGAAGGAGTCCTCTCATTTTTACAGAACATTTTTATTTTATGTTTATTCATATCTGCATTCATACTTTACAAACTTCATTAATAAACAATCAAATGGTTTTGTTGGCAATGAAAAACTCCAGATTTTAAGTCATTTCATTCTTTTCCAATTCACAATGAAAATCGTATATAAAAAAGAACTGCCTCAGTAAACATAATGATAACCTAAAATCTGAAGCAAAATGAAGCTATATGATAATTTGATGCATGATTGAATTAAAGATATTTAAGAAAAAGCTTTAAATTTGAACCTCAAAAAGTCTACAATAGTAATTTTTGAAGCTCAAGGTAATTTAATATTTCTTAGAAAAATGAAGCATGCGTTAAAGGCTGAAGCACAATACGTAGAAAGACAATAAAGAGAAAAGAAAGGAGTAAAAGAACCCAGCAGTTCCATTTCATTCAAAACACTGCTGAAGTTCCGAGTACAATGCTTATCTTCTCCATTTTAACTGTTCAAGTATGCAAAACATAACTTTGCATGCTCCTGAACTCGAGGAGAGAGTATTTTACAACCAAGCTAGACTGACTACAGACCAAAAAACATTTATTAAACTTGATGAATATCGGTCCCTATATTTAAGAAAAAAACCGCATGCAACTAAAAAGCTACATGCATGAGAAAGAAAATGACCACCGCTAAAACGTGCTCTTCTCCGACTCAACAGTATGACCATAAGTCTTCAGATATTTATAAACAATGAAGTCCAGAAAATAAAATAAAAGTGTGTGTTGTTCCTGCCGGGGAGGGGGGGAGAAGGCATGGAAGTTCTTTTTATTAGTAAGGAAAAGCTCCAAATTAGAATGCAACTGATGAAGATAGTTACAACTATTAAGTATTGACAATTTAACAACTTAAACTTCTATTTACAGAATATAATTATAATGAAAATATGTAAACAACCTGTATGCTGTTGATTAGTTCCTGAGGATGCTCTACCCGCAAACCAACCTGCGCCAAAAGCAGTTACTGAGATAAAGAATAATAATAAGCACCCAAGCTCAGGGATTTCCACAAGTTTTATAATTTTTAAACGATATTGTGATGACCACGAAAACAGATTCCAAACTTGTATGAATAGCATCCAGCTCTCAGTATCACAGTTAAATGACAACAAAAATTCTGCAATTTCAACCAGATCATTGGCGCCAATTGCATATCAATTATCAAAACTTGGAAGAAACGAAAAGGGAAAAGCAATTGAGGATTGGAAAGAGAGAAATGAATGACGGGAAACTTTTCCAAAATTGTTAAAACAACTGTGTTTTACACATGCCTCATGTATCTTAGTGTCTGCGTTTACATATGTGCCAATATACGTGTCTTTAGATGGTTCTATAGGTGTCTCCTTGAATATGCTGCATCCATATGGGAATTAATTCAGAGAACTGAAATAAGAAAAAAAAAAAAAAAGTACTTCTATAATATCACTTTGCAGGTAAGTAAAAGAACAGAAATAGCAGTGGAGATTGATCCAAATGCTCCACTTTAAGACAAAACAAGCTACCATTTGAGTTCATTTTTCCCCAGATATTCAACATATTTCAATTATGGGGATGATGCTGTCAGCGGTAAACTTCATGCTTTAGGATCATACTAGCTGTAAGCAATGTTTGTTGATGTTGGGAAGCATTAGTAAAATGACGACAAGTGGAAACGCAAGGGAGTGTACTTTCAGGCAATGACAAGCAAGGTTGCAATATTAATGCAGAAGAACTCACAGCAAAATCTTTTGGAACCAAATCCACATTATGAGAAAGAAGCATTTGATATATATCACGTGCAGAATGTCCAACAGCCAGAATAACCGCATCAAATCCCAACTTCTTGCTATCTGACTGCAATTTATTTGTTGAATCAGAGATTTGAACACCCACAACATGTCCATTCTGTATGAGCAGATCATCTACCCTCGTTCCAAACTTGATATCCACCTAAGACGTATAAGAAACAGAGGTAATTACAATCAAACTTGCAATAAAGGAAGCATATTTTATCTGATATAAACTATAATTCAAAAGTAGAGAAGCTATTATGAAACTCACACCCAGTGATAGAAGATGTTGCCGGAAGTTACGGAGTAAAGGAACTAGCCTATCTGTTCCCAGATGAGGCTTTCCATCAACCAATATACTCTTTGGAGCACCAAAGTGAACCAAGGTGTTCATGATCTGAGATAAAAATATCTGTCAGTCAGTCTATTCTGTGATTAATGCATGATAAAAATATGAAGACTTAAAACCACAAATCACAGTAATGCATGCAGAGAATAAAGGTTAAATGATGATAGTTCTTTTTTTTTTAAATTTCTCTCTCTTTATTGACTTATCATTTTGATAAGAAAGAATCCAGACTAATGCATGATAGAGCAGTTAACCATTCTTTTAGCTGAACAGTCAGCCCTTGATTATATTATGGATGTGATTTTTTTTAGTTTTGGGGAAAAGCAGAATATACTTTCTAGTTTCAACCAATATCTGTAACTCCACACAAATTGCCACAGTTCAACACTTCATCATAATTGTACCCGAGTGCAATCAATTACATGCAGGGAAGAGTAAGAAACTGTCTAATTGCATCTCCAATGCAACCAGGTGGGTTTTTTTTTTTTTTTTAAAGAAATCATGCCAATTGGCAAATCCGAACAAGCATACTTTATAACAACTAAATATCATCCCAGGAGAAGGAGAAAGCAACTGCACTAGAACAACCAAAAAGATATGCATTCGAGAATATAAATCTGGAAAAAACTTTTAAAAAATTTTGGGGGGAATTAAAATGAGAAATCTAGAGGAATAGTTCTGACCGTCAAAACACAGCCACTGTTCCTTCCAATTCTAGTTACAAGTTTTCCATCACTCCAAGTACCTGCACCACCCTGCCATACATAAGTCCTTAATATGACTTGAAAATGAAAATTAAAATTTACAAAGGCAAAAAAAAAAGAAAAAAAAAGAAAAAGAAAACAGATATATATCTCTAACCAGCAGAGAATAAAAATAAAAACTCAAGATCGTTTTAACAAAAACAGATATAAAACTCTGCATGGTCATCTCTCAGCTCAATGCTCTAGCATGCACATGCATCTTTAAAAAAAGATGGTAGCTCAACATATGTGCTATTCTCTAATCTATGCACAGTTCACAGGTAATATATAGAAGTCCACCAGTAAAGGACTTTGATAACCAACTAACCAAGTCATTGTTTGCCACTTACTACTTAAATTCTTTATGATGCACATAATTTTATATCAAATGCTATCTCTAGATAAAAATACATGCATTAATGAAGACCAAAATGCATTATGAGCATGACCCTGAATCAGAAATGAGAACACATTTGGAATAAAAATTAGTCCTCCTGTGGACAAAAAGCATACAAATGATGGTTCTATGTCCTCAGTCCAGGTCATGATGCCAACAATAGCCATCAAAGTGAAATATCAGATCAACTTTTCTTCCCTTGTGTAACTAAGTACTAAAGCAGATTGAACCCAGGGCAACTAGAATAAATTAAAGAGTGACAGAGAGTAACAGCCTAAGCTTTAAAATATTGTTTGTACTAAGATAACAATATCATATGACGAACGTAATCTAGATCACACATTGTCATTGTTTCTTCAATCAGTTGCCTACCTGTACAGGCACCAGTACCCTAAAGCCTTAAATATAGATACCATGTCTCCCTTTGCCAAAGCAATTTGTCAAAATTAATATAAAACAAATGCTATTTTCTGAGCAGATTCATCTATTTGACCTCTATACTTATATTAATAAGAATAGTCATGCGGTCACATAAAATTCAATTACAAAATACCGATCTCTCAGATCAGTGAGCCTAAATGAAGAGCCAGCCCTTATTAAAACAGCAGAATTCAAAGAATGGACACAATAATATCAGCAATTAAAACACAAAAAATGCTTTAGCAGAAGTACCAAGTGAAATGAGAAATAACCTCCCCAAAACAAAAATTGCTTTCTGACTCTAAGATACGGCGAACTACAAAAGCACCAATGTCACGGCCCCTCCTCTCAACCGCTTGACCTCTTTCAATCAAAGTAACATCTACACCAAATTCTGCAAGAACCAGGGAAGCAAACAAACCAGATGGGCCACTACCCACAACAGCAATTTTTGGTTTTCTAGTTGTGGAACGCTTGTGCAATTCACTGCAATCATTGTTATGCCCTTGTTCTCTGGAGACTGTACCATCATTGCTATCTTTAAACTCACGTACTATACTGATCAAATCACGACTAATTCTTTCACATGGCATATGTTCTATAAGCCCAACTTTTGGCTCCAACCGGGAAATGAAGTCCCATGTACGAGGTTCTAGGCTCAGCAGCTTACTGACATCCATATCCACAGTATAAACAAACTTGGCCTCCTTCAGTATCTGAAAGACCATCAACAAATCAAATCAATAAATAGACATAAAACTTAAACTCTTTTATTGTTAATTTTCTTCCTCTTCCAATAACCATCCAAAGCAAAATTACAATCAATGAAAACAAGGGAAAAAAAAGCAACATTTGAGAGAAGTGACCATACGTT
>JAQSVH010000009.1:7846413-7866626 GCA_029448705.1 Adansonia digitata
AAGATAGCGAAATGTAACAGCCAGCATTTTCGAGAGTGTAGCATGAATTTTGCAACTCAAAATGATTCATTTTCTTCTGTTGCGTGTTTAGTGTGTGGAAAAACAGTGTGAAAATAACTTTAAAAAACCATTAAACAGCACTCACCAGCGTGGCTGGAGAATCAAAATTATTATTAAAATACGTCATCGTCATCTAAAAGTCTTTGTCATTTGATGGTTCAAACTAATGGTAACTCGCATTTAAGAAAACTAGATCCTGCCCAGAAGATGAATATTTGGCTAATAACATGATAATTCCCATTAGAAATTGATACTTAACATCAGCAAGGAACCAAAGAGAAATTGCGAGTTTAGTTTATTTTATTTATATATTATCTTTAAAATATGATATTTAATAAATTTAAAATTTGTTTTCAATCTAAAGTGATTTCTTTTAAGCCAAAAGAAAAAAATTGCAAGTTAATTAAAAATCTGACAAATAGCTTAGAGGTGCAGTATTGTTCTCCCATTTCTCCATGATGGCTTTAGCAAATCCTTGGAACTATTAGAACTAACAGGTTTCAAAAACTAATATGGTCCATTAATAACTAATGTCAGGAGGACAAAAAGCTAGCAGTGATAATTGCAGGCAAGAGCAGTAGAGGCCACTTAAACTTAGTAATTACACAGAGACTAACTGCAATAATTCATTATCTTGTCTTCCTAGGTAGTTTTGGAATAAAATCACAGCAATATATCTCCTGTAACATGATTTACTGAGATAAACTACAGTGCTTTGTGTTCAACATGTTTGATTTTTATCACTCAAACATTGCATCCATTAATAGACTTTAACTAATTATTCCTTGTGGAGGTCTTTGTCTTGGGGCATTTCATCATTCTTCCCCTCCCTTTTATTTTTTCCCTGAAATTTTCCTTTTGTATTTCTTAAGTACGAGTGGCTTTAGCACTATATGTATGTGCTTCTTTAAAGCATTTCTGCCTACTTTTGCTTCCTATAATATCTGGTTGCTCCCCCCCTCAAAATTTTTATGACTAAGCACGCTGAATGAAATTTAACTTTTTTGGTTAAAAAGAAACAAAGGAAAACATAGTCTTAAGATAAAAAAAAAAGAATTACAAATGTTGAGATTTTAATTTCAAGTCTGCTAAATATCATCTTTTAAGGGTAACGGCATGAACTAATTGACTTATAGGTTTAGGACGGGTGCTTATCCTCTTCTAAAGCAAAGGAAATTTTCAAATTGTTTTGGAACTTATTTTTTTCCGGGACATCTCCAAAGCTATAGTTTGAACAGTATGACCTTGAAGCCTTTTCCGGACATAATTATCAGCTCTATGTAATCTTCTCCGAAAAAAGTCAGGGCAGAGATGTTTAACGATGTCATGGCCTAAGAGGGACCATTATCTCAGCGGAATATTGCTTACAGTTAGCACTTAACAACGACCCCTCCCTCTCCCACAACCACCAGATATCACTTAAAGCCTGATGGCACGGACATGAAATAAACTGTCAACTTAATATGAAGGGGTAAAACCAAAGTAAAAATAATCCCTTCCGTTCTCATACATTCTGTGAGAAAAAAGTTTACTTACAGCTGATGCCATTTCTTCTTCAAAGTACTTTCTTGTATTTTCAGCAGACTGACTATGAGGCTAATACTATTTAAATAAGGCTTTTTTTTTTTGGTACGTCTTATCTTCATATTATATTTATATATTTTATCGTGTTATAATCATATTTAAGGTTTTTTATATTTTTATCACTTTTCGTGCATTTATAATTCATATTATATGGATTTTGAGAATGTAATCATATCTTGTCGTGTTTTTTTTATCTTATTCATGTTATATTCGAGTAATCATATCAAATATTACCAGGTAGTTTTTGCTATGTCACCTAATTAAAAAATCTCTACCCTTTCTGTCAAGTCCAAAGTCCTAAAGATTTTAAATTAAAAGAAGGCATTTTTTTTTTCTGGTTTCCTTAAGGAACCATTGATAATTTAGAGTCCAGAAGCTGAGCTGGTTATGTAATTTAGTTTCCTTTCCAAATTAAAATTCTGTTTTTGTTATCAGTACACTTTCTAAACATGATTTGCAATGTGGTTAATTAATTTTTTGGATAATGACATGGTTATAAGGACTAGTTCAAGCCTGCAAAGGAATGAAATGCTTTCCTTTTCCTTCAACATGACAATATCAAGTATATTAACTGAGATGACATCGATTCTGATCAGAAGTGCTATATGCGCTTGAGTTGCCAATGCCACCGGTTGACATCAACTTAAAAAGGTTAAAATATTGAACCCCCAAAAGGATATATAACATCTGTTAGGATTTATTGGAATGTTACTAAATAGGAAGTTTATATCTGCAACTTTCCAGGACTGAAAGAAGAAATAAGATCTTACAAAGCTATGGCATGCTTTCTCACATAAGGTTCTAAGGTAGGTGCACGGCGATTGTCACTTTGGTAGTGGTGCAAAAGGACTTGTAGATATCATGTTCCGCTTGTGAAATCCTAGCCTTATTTTTCATCATTTGTTTTATGATTGTGCATTAATCAAACGAAAAAGAAAAAAAGAGAGGGGGATAGGAGATGTAGCATAGGTAGGCAGGCCAGAATTCAATGTTACAGCTATCATTTTACTATTTTTTTCTTTGTGTCTGTTTTTAATATTTACGAGCAATATTTATCATTATTATTTGTGATAAGTTACATTTATAATCATGATAAATGTAGTGCGAGCAGATATGCATGACTGTAATTTAAATCCTGTTAATAGATTATGGTGGTAATTTGAAATTATTCAGGAAAAAAAAAAAAGATGGACACGAATATGTTATCAGATTGATAATGATGGATAACTAGTTAACCATTGAGGTCCATGTATACATAGCAGCAGATTGGTGAATGTGTTTTTCAAGGCAAGGAAAAAAACACAACTATATATAATTTAAGATAAACAGCAGATGTTGATATCTGATATAAAAGACATGCTGCCACTAAAACTGGTTTCATATTCACAGGTTGCAGGTGGCAATTCCCAAGTCGACTTGGATTATTGATTTGCAAATCAACGATTAATTATTTTTCTAGTCACTGGGTTCCTATCTTTTCTTTTTGCCTTAGACAATTTGGCCTACTGCAATAAGCAGTAGTTTATGATTCCTGATGCTAGTGCACGGTTGTGAATCAATACTGATTTGTTTAATGGTGGGATTTTTATGGATCATACTTTAAGTGGGAATAAAATATGGGTTAAAAACCATCCACTATCATCTAGTTGTTTTAGGCAATATTGCTATACATCAATGGTAGGTTAAAAGGGAGCTGACTGCAATTTCTATTATGGAAATTAGATCCATCCACATTGCTTACCACAAAAAACAAGGCTAATAGTTAAAGTTAAGGTTAAGATTAATATAATTGGATAAATAATGATTCATAGTACACACACCTGATTTCATATCCCATTTTATCAGCTGATAGCTATAAATTAATGAAGAAAAAGGTCAGCTTTGGTTGGTTGATGAATTAAAAGAATGATTTAGTGAAAATGAATGCTTTTTTTTTTTCTCTAATGAAGGTAGAGCTTTTTGGACGGTTAAAAAAAGGAAAACTTCTTTATGCTTTGACATAATTCATCTGCTGTTCCACTTCACCTCAGCTGTAAAACGTTTTCACAAAGCAACAGATTGGTCCTAGAGTACTCTTTGCCAGAATTGACATTATGAAAGCAAAATCTATGGTTGAACCTGACAGTCAAGGTTTATTTCAATTGGTTTAATATAATCACCCTTAAAAAATGACATTAAATAAGTTTAAACTGTTCAGAAAAATCAAGCAAAATGAATACTATGATGAACTTGAAAATTCATGAAAGTAATTTCTGTCATCATTTTGTATAGTGATCAAATGGCATCAGCCTTATAGGAGGCTTCTCCAGTCAACATCGAGGCAGGATTAGCGAGGTACTGCTTTAGCCGCCCCATTTCAAGGGCTACATCTAACATGGTTGGTCTTGTTGAAGGATTGTACTGCGTACACAATAATCCAAGTTCAATCAGTTCCAAAATAACATCACGCCTCATTTTATCATAACTTGTTGGCATTGCATCAGGGCTGCACCTACTCAGTGCTTCCTTCACTACCGGTTCAAGCTTATGAGGGTAGTGACTTTTGGCCCACTCATGCAAGCTTGAACCTTCATGATCAGTAGGGCGCCTTCCTGAAACAATTTCCAACAGAAGGACTCCAAAACTGTATACATCCCCCTGAGTGGAAGCACGTTTGCCCATTCCATATTCTGCATTTAAACCAAGTGAAAGATAAATAAAAGTGAGTATTATAGGTAATAACCAGATGACTTTATGATTTGATTAGATTCTGCTATATATATATATATCTTGCTTCTTATATATATTAGATTCATTTTGGTAACGACCTAGCCATTCAAAGTGATGCAGTCTGATGTGGTCAGCAATGGCAGCAACTGGGTAAATGAACTAATAAAACTAATAACATAAGTGGCGTAAAAATAGAGGAAAAAAGTTAGATGTTTATAGATGTTATTAATCCTATGAAGCAATAATTTATGGTTCTAGCAAAAATAAAGCAACAAAGAAGAAGAAAATACATACCAGGAGCTATATATCCAACAGATCCACATAACAAGCCATCGGCAGAGCTAAAGGAGATTGAATCAATTGCGGAGACAGTCTCATCAACACCTCTGACCAATCTTGCAATTCCAAAATCTGTCACCAAAGCAGTCATGTCTTCGTCAAGAAGAATATTGCTTGGCTTAAGATCACAGTGGACAACTTTAACCGGTGAGTAATGGTGCAGATAAGCAACCCCTTCAGCTACATCACTGCAAATGTTCACCAACTGAATCAAATCTAATCCATGTCTTAGTCCATGGCTTGGATATAGGTGCCTTTCTAGGCTGCCATTCGGCATCAGAGGAAGGACGAGAGCCTTGAAATCTGGCTTGCTGCAAATTGTTATGATCTTGATCAAATTTCTGTGCCTGGTTCTCCTTAGGACTTTACATTCTCGCCTGAAACTCCCTGAAATTTCTCTAGCTGTCTTTGTGTCCAAAACCTTCACAGCTATTCTTGTATTGTCCCCAAGAGTACCTTTATACACGTGACCAAACCTGCCTGAACCAATTAAGCTTGAAGCACTGAACCCACCAGTGGCCTCAGTGAGTTGCTGAAATGAGATTCTTGGGTACTTGAGCTCTTTCCTTTCTTTTTCCTCATCTTCGAAGTCCTCTCCATTAATTAAAGCCAGTCGATTTCTGAACTTTGACTTGAGTACCAGAGGGTATCCAAACATAAGCAATAAAGGAGTTGCAAACAATGTCACGATGATAGGCAAAAGTATGACCAAATGAGAAGGATGTTTCTTTCGGCAGTTTGGCATGCCTGTAATCGAACCACAAAGACCATCATTTCCTTTGAAAGAGTCTATAGTCAGCGATGAAAATGCCCCCTTGTCTGATATATTCCCGTGGAAATTGTTGAAAGAGAAGTTCATTTCCTTGATAGTTGTTGATGCCTGAAAAGTTGACGGTATGTCTCCAGTCAACTGGTTTAAAGAGACATCTAGTTCTTTAAGGTAAGGCAACTGCCCTATGGAAGCTGGAAGTTCACCTTCCAAGAAATTACCGGAAAGGTTGAGGTGCTCAAGGGCAATGCAGCTCCCAAGTTGCGATGGAATTGTGCCTGAGAGATTATTCAACGACAGATCGATTGCTAACACCATATCCATTTTACTCAGCTCTAGTGGCAAGGGTCCATGAAGTTGATTGCTAGACAAGTTCAGGTACAACTTCAGGCTCCTCAATCCGGCAACTTCACCAGGAACTATTCCTGACAGCTTATTACGAGAAAGGTCTAAAATCTCCAGGTTGACACATTTCCCTAGACTCGGAGGAATCATCCCTGAAAGCTGATTTTCATAGAGTAGTAGTCTTCTTAGCTGGAAGAGATTGGCAAAACTATCAGGAATTGAACCTGAAAGCTTGTTCATCGACAAATCTAACAGACCTAAATGCGTAATGTTTCCTAGAGCTGCGGGAATCTCACTAGAGAGTGAATTATTTGACAGATAAACTCTCTCTAATTTTTCCATTCTGCATAGCTCAGGCGGGATGGAACCATTCAAAAGGTTGCTAGACAAGTTCAAGAGGGTAAGATTCACAAGGTTTGAAATGCGAGGAGGAATTGAACCGTATATCAGATTATCATCTAGATGAACCTGTACAAGATTGGTAGAAAGATCACCAATAATAGGAGGTATCTCTCCACCAAGATTATTTCCGGCTAATTCTAGTTCTTGAAATTTAGATGAATTGAGTAAAGAAGCAAAAAAAGGTTCGAGGTTAGTGTTACCATCATGGCTAACGAACTCATTATAGGACAAATAGAGGAACTGCAACTGTGGCATTTTACGTATAATATCAGATGGCAACTCCCCACTTAACGTGTTCGACTCCAAATCAAGCCATTGAAGCTTTGAGGAGTTTGAAAGTGCCTGAGGTACGGAGCCAACTAGCCTATTCGACCAAAGTAACAGGAACCTCAACTCCCTAAGTGAACATTCACTATTCAAAGGGATTTGACCACTAAGAGAATTGTTAGAAAGATCTATATATTCCAAAGAATACGATCCATTGCAGAAAAGAGGAGTTGGAATATCTCCAACAAGCCGGTTACTCCCCAAATCAAGGTATACTAATTGGTGAAGAAAGCCCAACTCAGAAGGAATGTTTCCTTCAAGAAGATTCCATGATAGACTGAGTTGTTTGAGCTGAACAAGGGAACCAAGCTCCTCTGGAATATGACCTTGCAAGGAGTTCTTTGACAAATCAAGAACCACCAAAGAAGAAAGATTAGCAAGACTAGGAGAAATGGTGCCTTTAAGTGACCTCCCACTGAGGTCAAGCTGCACAACCTCATCCCTTGCATGGTTGCACCCGACTCCTGACCAGTTGCAAACATGCACATTCGTTGCGTTCCAACCTTCCAGGGCATGCTCAGAATCTGAAACAATGCCCGACATGAACAAAAGCAACGAAGCTCGATCCTTCCCAATTCTAGCATTCTCTTCAGCAGTAGTAGTTACAAAGAGAATGCTGATCAGGAACAGAAAACTAAACTTGGAAAATTTGCAAAACCCCATTTTCTCCTTTTAGTGAAACAAAAACTAGCTAGAGAGCAAATGACCTACAGAAAAGTGCTTAATTTGTTTGCGCCTCCAAGTTTTTAGTCGGGTGGAACCTGTAGCGTTGAGACGATATGCAATATATACAAGGAAAAGAAAAAGAGGGCAGCTGGCAAGAAAAATGTGTTGGCTGTGCCCGCCTAACTACCGTTGAAGGGAGTGAACGTACGTTTGGCGCCTATGATCTTTGACTATGAACTCGACCAATCAGAGGTCAACAAGTGTGGACACCTGCCGTAACACATCAGCAGCGTCACGAGCCGTGTAGCAAATGGTGGTGTACATGTCAGCAAAAATAGGCCTAACACTTTTGGCTAATGTTGGTTGTTTGTGTATCTGGGACAAATTAGTGGATGATGCGTTGTTAAGAAAGCTTAAAGATAATACTAGTTTAAAATATAGGGGCATGCGTTGGGAAAAAGGTGATCTTGGCAACTCGTTCTTCTTCTTATATATGTGTGTCTGTGTGTGCGTATATATTTATAGATTGTTGGTATATTTAAGATGTGGACAGGCAAGGAAATTCCGGCTTAAAGATTATGGGCAGATTCAAAGATTAATTGACGGGTTTTATTGGTTAATTTTGCACTGAAATATTTAAGGGTTTTAAGGTTAGGAGGGTAGCGGCTAGCTAGCACACCATGCAAATGCAAATAATCTTACTCCTATATATATGGGAAAAACTTGTTACTACTTTCTTTTCTTTCAATATAGTTTTAGTTAAAGTCTTGCATAAAATTATAATTAGCTGAAATTGGGTGTGGGCAAATGAATCAGAACATTAATTGGTCAGCTAGCTGAAACCTTTCTACATGAGTAGAAAATTTTTGTATTTTTTTTTCCAAGACAATTATTTTTGCTTTCTATTTGTTTCTAACTGCTTCAATTGGATGAATAATTGGATTCAAAAATTACTAAAAAATATATATATATAAATACTCTTCACATAAATAAAACAAAAAAATTGAAGAGGTTCATGCAAAATATATATTTTACTGTATAGCAATATTGTCTTCTCAAGCCAATTAGATAAATAAGGGTTGGGTTAAGAGTAGATTTAGATAAGGTTTTCAAGAAATAAATAAGACTTTAATTTTGACATTTTCCTGGGACATATGCAAAAAGATATGCTTTTCAAGAACCTTTTGACATTTTCCTAG
Organism: Adansonia digitata; assembly: GCA_029448705.1. Lineage (NCBI taxonomy): Eukaryota > Viridiplantae > Streptophyta > Magnoliopsida > Malvales > Malvaceae > Adansonia > Adansonia digitata. The sequence continues at coordinate 7,854,814 of JAQSVH010000009.1, forward strand.
AAGCTGTCAAAGCGGCTTCAAGGATCCCAATGGGGAAGCTGCCTCCATTATTCATCCCCATCTTGGATCCACTTGCTGCATACAGCCCAACACTTTAGACTTTTACGGTCATCCCAATTTCTTTCTCTCAATTATGTTAAAATGAAGTCAATTAAGAGAAAGTAGTTTAACATTTTTCAAAGAAAAGAGGGAAGGATTCGTGGTTGTTGAGTTTTTTTTTTAAAGCTTGATAGCCAGCTTCGTTCCATTGACCCCCAAGAGGAAAAAATGAAAAAAAAATTCGAAAACGCACGAGGCATAAATTTGGATGAAGTGGGTTTTGGCTTTTCGAGTTTTGACTCCCAAAACAACTAAAAGAAATAGAAGAAAAGGCATCCCCTGGAGCAGCTTTAGATGACATGAGAAAATCCGAAATTTGGCCAAGTTCAACTACATGATCCTTTTCCATCCATCCATATATATATAAAGAGCTCAACTAGAACTGAAGAGTCATAACTCGATCTTCACGTATGAGTAATTATGACAGTACAGTTAAGGCCAAATCTTATGACAAAAATGGCTTAAACAATTGCAATTAGCTGGAAACCTCGGTCGACTTTGTCCACCGTATTGCCAACGATAAAATGGGTTAGGCTAAACCCCGATTAATAATCCATCCACTCAAAACCGAAGCGAAAATTAATAATAAATTTTACGTATATAAAATACAACAATTTAATGTAATTTGACATTTAAAAATTATCTATGTTTACGGAAAAGAGAAAAGATTCATTAATTAAAATAGAATTACAAAGACTAATCAAACAAGTAATGCTGTAACAGTTTAAATTTAAATTATAAACAGAAACTGTTCTTCAGTCTATCATGGAGTATGAATTGAAACAAAGCATTGCAAGTGCGAAGGTGACAATGAGATTACCATTGTGTTTGTCAATAATATCCCTCCCTCCCTTTCTCAATACATTGGAGATGGATATGGCCAATATTATTCCAGAATTATATATGGTAGGGCGATAGATGTTTTCATACCCAGGTGCTGGGGCGTTCTATAAATGGTTCCTACCTGGCTAATGGACCACCTCCGGCTAAATTTACTATAATATGCTGTGGAGAAAAGTCAAACCAAAGATAGCCAAAGGGTTATAAAGAATCAGAGAATGGAAATGAATATTATATCCAAACGTTGATGCAGAATGTAAATTCTACTCAAGTAGTTTTAGAAAACAGTGTCTCAAATCGCCTGATAGGAGGGAGGTTGTGATATTTGGATCGATGCGGTCTTTGAATTGGAACAGTGGACGATGAGGTGATTCAAAAGCTCGAAAATTGTGTATTTTCGAGACTGCTAGGGGATTCTCTGGAGCGGAAAGGCTTATCGAAATTTTCAACATGAAAGGGGCCGCGGAGCTTGTTATAGCTTCTCATAGACTTTGTAATAAGATGATAAACTTGCCAAGGAGGTAAACTCCTTCCAAGGATAATAATGCGCTTACGATAAGATCTTAAACAAACTTGGCCTTTATCGAAGAGCTACAGAGTCCCAGATAAGTCCATCCTTCATGATAAACTCAGTTAGTAAGACTTGTATATAGAACTATGGAAGATCAACTTGAGGTAAGCATATACACCTCGCTTTATTATGCTCCCAATTACTTGGATTTCTTTGCTTAACTTAAGCATTAAGGTGCATCTCGAAATACAAACTTCAGTACCCTGTAACATTTGTTGCCTTGCAGATCCGACATTGAAGTTTCTGCCTACAATCTCTTGCCTACCTATCCTAACTGTTGCATTAACAATTGGCACTGTCTATGAGAAATGACTACTGTCCCATACCAAAAAGTTCAATAATCAGTAACTCACAAATCTTAACTCCAAACGCTGAACCATGGCATTTCAAACAAGTAAATCTGTTCCCACCACCACCACAACCACCGCAGCTGATGTGGTAACCCAACCACCCTTCGGGCCACTGCTCGATCTCATGACACCCAGTTCCACTATGATATCGAGGCTCATCTTAACAACCATGACAGCAAGACCTATCCCACCAACATTGCCATACGCCTTACCTTATTTCCATATGCCATTTTCAACAAGCATTTGGCCCAACCATCAAACTTTTTCTAGGGTCTCTTGGCATCCCTTTAGCCATTGCAACAACATAAGCATACAATGCCCAATCTAAATGCATTTCGATGAAAGCTCTTCACATCATAACTCATTGTAAAAGGACCATATTGCCCAAAGCCTTCATTGACAATAGATAGATTTTAAACCTAATGTTCCTAATCATGTTGTCTCGTTCACCAATTGATGCCACCTAGACCAAGCATAGCCATACAATTATTAATGCATTTCACGGGACAAACAGAAAAATCAAAGGGGCTACTTTGATCACTTTAAATATTAGCTTGTGCCCATTTAAGATTGAGTTTCATATAACAGACATTGCCCTAGGATACAACTATTTGCTGGGATGGCCATGGATTCATTCTGTCGAGGCAATCCCATTATCTCTACATCAACAGATTAAATTCATTGTTGATAAGAAGCCGACTAACCTATCAAGGAAGAAGACATCATGGGTATAACTTCTACTAAAGCCTTTTATTTCAAAGCAAATGCTGAAGTTCAAGAGTGCTCCTTTAAATCCTTTGAAATTGTTAACACGACTTTTATTGTAGAAGGGTCTATAATCCTAAAACCAAGACTTTTAAAGAACACCCTCATAGGTCTTAAGCTTATAGTCGGGAAAAAAGCTCGAGCTGGAAGGGGGCTTTGGAAATATTTATAAGGGATTAGTTAGTCCATCAATGTCATGGGCAAGAAAGACAAGCATGGATTGGGCTTCAAGCTAGAGTGGAGTCAAAAAAAATAAATTTAAGAATATATCTCGGGAGAAAAAGCTAGCCTAAGCAATCAGTCAATAGTAAAGCTAGAACTCAATGCTCTACCCATCACTGGATGAAATTTTTTATCATTGAGGGGTCATTAATCCACAAGCTAAGAAAAAAAGAAATTGAAGGGGTCATTATGGTGATTAATAAAGCTTTTGAGAAGTGTCAGGTGGCCACAATCGAGAAAGATAGAGAAGAGTTGAATAATGATCGTGGGATCCATCCTTGTCATCCTGGATACATCCTAAGGAATTGGACTTGTACTAAAAGTACTGTGGTGTTTAGGCCAATTTCAAAGTCATTCCAAAAACTCATGTTGTCATCTAAGAATATTTTTATATAAACTTAAAATGTCAAATTATCATTCACAAAAATGAAATTTATATAACCTTTTTTCTATGTCCGATTCTTTTATACCAATAATTCTTTTCCTTTTTATATACACATACACAAATCATGTCATATATTTGTTTGCACATTTTTTCCTTTTCTTTACCATTATAGATTTCCCACTTAAAGAGAAATGGATGATCTTAATCATGATTTAAAGGTCAATTTTGAACGGGTTATTTGCTTGAATGAGGTCGATTTCGAAGAAAATGTTAATGATCATACTTTGCTCTTGATCTACAAAAAATAATTGAGTGAGAGGATGAACGAATAATGCCCCATGAAGAATCCACAGAGCTGATAAATTTAAAGGATAATGAGGATGATAGAAAATAAGTTATAATAGGGATTGTTCTCATGCCTGCCACTAAAAAAGAATAAATAAGTTTGCTTCTAGAGTTTCAAGATGTTTTCACATGGTCCTACCAAGATATGCCAGGATTGAATACGAAAATCATGGTCCACAAATTACCTTTAAAACCAAAATGCAAACCGATTTAGCAGAAATTAAGTAGAATGAAACTAGAAATACTTTTAAAGTTAAAAGAAAAGGTAAAGAAACAATTTGAGTCTAGATTTTTTGAGGTTGAAAAATATCAACAATAGGTTGCAATATTTCGCAATTCCCAAAAAAACATGGTAGAGTCAAAATGTGTGTAGACTAATGGGATCCAAATCGAGCAAGCCCAAAGGATAATTTCCTTCTTCCCTACATAGATAGTATGGTTGATAATACTACAAAGAATTATTTATATTTTTCATGGATGGATTTTCAAGTTATAACCAAATGAAAATGGTGCCAGAAGACATGGAAAAGACCACATTTGTCATAATATGGGGAACTTTTTGTTATAAGGTGATGCCATTTGGATTGAAGAATGCCAAGATAACTTATCATAAGGTAATGGTCACTGTATTCCATGATATGATGCACAAAGAGATAGAGGTACATGTGGATGACATGATTGCTAAGTAACCTTAGGAGGAAGGGCATATTATGAATTTATGAAAAACTATTCAAAAGGCTGCAAAAGTACTAGTTGAAATTGAATCAGGCAAAATGCAGTTTTAGCACAAAGTCAGGGAAATTATTACGCTTCATTGTGAGTGAAAAAGGGATTGAAGTTAATTTAGATAAGATTAAAGCCATTCAAAAATTGCCATCCCCGCATACGCAAAAAAAAAATGAAGTTTCTTAGGGAGATTGACTTACATTGCCAGATTCATATCCCAACTCATAGATAAGTGCGATCTGATATCTCGCTTTTGCGAAAACAAAACCTTAGTGAATGGAATGACAAATGCCAGGAAGCATTCGAGAAAGTTAAGCACTATCTCTGTAATCCACCAATGTTGGTACCACCTGTACCGAAATGACCTCTAATTTTGTACTTATCAGTATTTGAAAGGTCTATGGGTTGTATGCTGGGATTATAGGATAAAATAGGAAAAAAGGGGCCGATGATTTATTACCTCAGCAAAAAGTTTCTTGACTATAAGGTAAATTATTCTCAAATAGAACAGATATGTTATGTCTTAGTTTGGACTAAAAAAGGCTCTAACAATACATTTTATATCATACCACTTGGTTGATCTTCAAAATAGACCCGATCAAGTATACTTGAAAATTTTCACATTAAAAAAATAAGAAATTTTTCTTTAATTACTAAAGATTTATTATGAGTAATATAAATGGATATAGATTGTGCCTAATCATCAATAATTTGGCTCTATCTTGAAAATTCTACATTGGAGAGATCAAGATATGTTCATCCTACTTCAACATTTATTTTATTAAGATCATCTCATCTCGCCCGGCTTAGATTCAATTTTAATTCCTATAGAAAAAGATACATTATCTTTCTTCCTTCATTATCTTTAATTCATCATACCATAATTAAATATAAGGTTTAAATTTTGAATTTAAGTCTAATAGATATGTTGATCCACTTTTCTTTTTCTTAATATTTTTTCATTAGGTGTTTCTTAATTTTAAACAATGTTTTGTTCTTAATCAGAAGACTTATTAGAATTTATTGAATTACTATCTTCACTACTTTCTTTAATAGTTTCTATCATATAGTTTTCTTCACTTGTTTATTTAAGAAATGACGATAATTATATTTTTCAAATAAATTTTCAGGTTGACCATACATATTTTCTATCATCTGAAAATATTTTTTACTTTTGTGAGGATGCTTTGTTATTTGATATCGGCTTTTTCAATATTCAATTATACTTTTTAGATGTTCATAATGTTTATATTTTCTTTTAGTTTGGATAAATTTTTATTATCCAAAGTGTTCATTTTTATATTACAAGCATAGTGTAATCTAGGATTTTTAACTACTTATTCTTTAATAATTTTTTCATTCTTATTTTTATTATTTATTATTTATTTTATTTTATCTAGTTTTTTAAAAATACAATGAAAGTAGGTACTAATAATATCAATAAAATTATTAATAGTACTGCTAATATATTTCATATTAATGTTGTTTTTTGAAATATGTACAATATGTTCGTAATTTTCATTACCTAACCTTTAATATTCTATTTCTTTTGTATTGTTCATCTTGATACGTAAGACCTTCTATATTTTCACTGTTTTCTTTAAATGTAAGCAAACAACAACTATGCAAGCTGAAAAAGCTAAATAAACAAGAAAATATAAAGAGTTTAGATAGAGAAACTTATAGAACAATGATACTTTATTAAAGAAAACTTGAACTATATTCACAAGTCCTGATACCAATTACAAGTCAAGGAAGAGAAGTATAAGAAAGTTACCAGTAGAGAAAGACAAGAAAAAGAAGGTGTTTTCCAGAAAAAAAAAAAAAAAAGACTATTCAGATTTTTTCCAATGCCTCCTTTATGCAAGCAGTACCCTTTTTATAAGAAAAAAACGGTTTTTTCCTGTAATTTATTGTTGTCGTCTTTATTTTTATTCTTTTATCTTTTTACAGAAGCTTTTTTCTTCAAGTAATTCACAAGAGCTTTTGTCTTTTTGTAATTTACTATTATTGTTATATTTATCTCTTCTCGGTCACCTCTTGTTTAGAATGGTAAGACTTTTTTTGTTCAATATACATAGCTTCATCTTTCACATTGATTCTCCAAATTCGTTGATTCTTCATCTTCAAGATTCCAATGAGAAGCACTATCTTGCGTAAAAGCAGCATTATTATTTATTTGATAAAAAATATTTTTATGTAAATTTAATTATAAAAATATATTTTTAAAATTTTTTAAATAATAATATAAACTTTTGAATATAATTTAAACTAAATTTCAACAAACAGAATGAAAAATAAAAAATAAAAAAAAATACAGGTCTCTACCGGTCCATGGCAGGTCTAATCTATAGTTTAGACAAACGAAGGTATTTTAATCGGTGCTCAGGAGTTTAAGGCGCCTTCTTTGCATAAACATCGAGCAAATTGGCCTAACTCCAATGAAACCTTTGCTACAATAACTCGATACAGTAGTCTTGTCATTAAGTTTACATTTTTTTTTTTTTTGTGGGTCTGTGATTTCTGACACAGATGATTAGCTATTGTAGTAACTTCGGAGTTGGGAGCATATAACTGATGTATACTAAAATAAAACCCAATAAATAAATAAATAAATAAATATTAAAAAATAAAGACATTTTAAATATTTGTGTTATTTATGCGTGTTATCTAAATTTATTATTTTTTAAATAATTATATTTAATATAAATTTAAAAATATAATATTTTAAATATTTAAATATTTAAATATTAAAAATATTTATATTTTATATAATTTAATCCAAATAACACACTGACACACTAATAACTCCACTAGTATTGTCAATCCAAAAGGTTGACTTGTGCGATTAGAAGTAATGCTCGTATTTATATGCGACTTTAATTATTTCACATATTTTTGAAAAGAAGCCGTTATAATCTTTTCCAATATCAACAGAAATGTGACAGAAGTTATACATCAAAGTCAAATCATTCTCCTTCAACTCCGTAAATGTCAATAGAAAGAGACAGATGTTGTATACGTTTGTATCATGGCATTTAACAAGATATATAAATCTTAAAATTAATCGTAAAAATTTTGTGTTTTTTTTAATTTTCATTCACACACACACACACATATATATATATATAAACACACTAAATTATGGTACTCCCATTATGTAGATGGATGAAAAAAAACCAATAAATAAAATTATGTTTTGAAAAATAAAAATATTTTAAGTGAATAAACGTATATATCTTTAATTTTATTTTTTGTAATAGTTTTCATTGGTTTTTTTGTCAAATTTCAACTAAGTTGATAAAAATAATTCTATGCACACCCACTATACGAGTTGAATTAAATAATTATAAGAGAAAAAAAAAATATAAAGAGCAGTGAAAAATTGAAATAATTGCATATTCTGTTTTTTAAAGAGTGAAAAAGAAGAGTGAATTAAAAATAATATAATTTTTTTAAATATCTAAATGACCAATGTGTTCTTATAAATATATTTTTTGTTTTATAATTTTATGATTTAATTTTTTACGTATTTTTTTAATTAAATTAATGTAATCTAACGCATAATATTGACGTCATCAATAGTATCTATTGATATAAATTTTTTTACGAGCTGCTAACTTCAGAAAGGGCAAGAGTCTGCAGTTAATTAAACACACTTTTAATAATTTCAGCAAAGTTCTTCACATTCCAATTGAAACGATTTTGATGAATGTTGAATGGACATTTTGGGGAAAGAAGAAAGTTTTTTGGGCACCACATAAACTGATAAACATTACAATCCCCACAATAGAGAAGCGTTAATTAATTCAAACCGAGAATTCAGGAGTCACTCAGTTGTTGTTGTTGTTGTTGAGAATCAGAGGCAGGCATGGAGGTTCCTGATAAGAATGCTTTGACGAGGGTGAGAGCTTGTTTGGGTGTATGCAAGGGGACTTCATGCCCGGCTCCCCTCACCGAAACAAAGTTGAGCCCTGCATACTCTTGGGTCCATCCCCCCACCTGTTTTGTTTGCCAAATTGTTACCCAACAGAACCCACAAGCTAGATCAAAGATATTGCTTTATGCCTACAATTGCTAGTTTACTCTCAAAAGTCTCCCTATTGTTTACCTCTAGTATGTATATATATATATATATATTACTAAACTTTTTACCTTACGAGCTAACTTTCGGACTGGAGTTTGAGTTTCTTTAACTTGATATTAAAGATAAGTTCTTTGTCTGCTGTTTCATTAGATTGCCTATTCTAATCCTGTTTCGTCAAGTATGTATGAACAGAGGATATAACATATTGTCTACTTTTGCAACTTACTGTCATTTATATAATCTATTAAACACTCCACCTTGTAAGATTAGCTTTTGAGAATGGGTTCGAATCTCTTTAACCCTAAAACGAATTAAAATCCAAGGAATAACTAGCTAGTTAAATTACCTAAAAGAAATGAAAGGTCACGGAATATATATATATATATGTATGAAGCAGTGAGTAAAGCAATGTACCTGGCCATCATCATACCAGGCACGCCATGGCTTCACAGTTGGAAGCTTGAGAGAATCTATACTGTAACGGGTGGATGTAATTGGGATTACGGCATCTGTGTCACCACTGTCAAAATCCGTAGAAAAGAAAAAAACATGAGAAAAAAAATTCTCAACTCAATTCAACCAAAAAAAAAATTTGGATCCATAATCCAAATTATGTAAGAGACATGACTTGTGTTTTTTACATGGAAAAACACACAAATGGAACAGTATCAAAGCTAAATCTTTCTGTTACTCTTCAAAAATATTATCGATGCAGTCAGTCACCATGCCTAAATTCCGAAAAAAAATTCACTAGTGCTGCATATGTGGACCTTTAATTATAATCGAATACAGTTTGGTTATTAATGAGTCAAGTTCGAGCAATTTATGCTATCGAATAAGCCGAATTTGAGTATCTTAGTGCTAGACTCAAGTAAGTTGCGAGCTTAATTGAACCTTTTTTCAAAATTTTTAATTAGTAACGAAAATTTTCAACTCAAACTCGATTTTAAGCTCGAGCAATTTGAATTTTATCTCAAATAGAGCTTGAGCTTTAAAAGTGTAATTCAATTGAGCTCAAACCGATTTTCGAGTCTCAAATTTCAAATTGAATTCGAGCTAAAACTTCTTACAGCTTGAGTTCAACTCGGCTCAATTACACCCTAGTCCAAACCCTTAAAATTAACACATGAAAAATAATGATGAACTAGGTGACATTACATGGCAATATTATATATTTAAGATTGGATACGCTTTTAGTTGAAAAAGTTTACATGTTTTTAACTTTCAATCATAAAAGTTTCAAAATTGATAAAAGTTTCAAAATTGCAATTTCAGCCCTAAATGCTATCAGTTCTAATATTTAATATTATTATCAAAATGAAATCACTTTATCCTCTTCCCTTAATTTTGTTCTTTTCTTTTTTCTAAGAACCTTAGCTTTGAAAGTCTTAAATTCAACCTAAGTTCAGCTATTATCATTGCTAAGTTCCATTGCTTTTACATACAAATTATCTCCTAGCTTTCCTTTGTAAATTAGTTTTAGCTTTAACCTAACATTTCCTTGCATATAACCTGACACTACATTATTTGGAAAACTTCCATTGTTCTTCACCTTTAATACTCCAAAAATCTGGTCCTAGCATTTTCTTAGGTAAAAGTTGTCCTGATCAATGACTTCAAATCACAATGAAAATATTGAATAACCATCGTCATTAAACAAGTATGAAATTTTGTTCAAAGATTTCAAAGCTGGTTTCATCAACCACCCAAATATGAAATAATTTTTTCAATGAATCTCTTTCTTTTTATTTTTAATTTTACTTCAGTAATTTTAGAAATTAAAAATAATATTTTAACTTCTTGATTTGGCCTTTAAAGTAAATTCTAGTTATTATGTCACATAATATCTTCTGATTATTGTTATTTTACGTGTACATTTCATAAGCAAATTTGTTTGATAACTAATGGTTTAATCATTTGCTAATATTTAAGACTGAAATAATAATTTTCAAACGTTCAAGATTAAAAGTTAAAAAAAAAAAAAAAACCTTAAACATATAGGACTAGAAGTATAATTATCCCTATATGGAACATTATCTACAAATGGTGAAAAATAAAAGGATAAAGGTAGGATGAGGTTTGACAAAATTAAAGGTCACTAATTATCATATACAGATATATTAGTTTCTATATTGATCCATTGCTTTTTCTTCAAACAATAAGGAAGGGTTGACATTTTGTTACCCCATTTTGACACATGCTAGCTAAATCTAGCAATTCGTATGTCCGTGATGCACTGATATATTTTATCATGTTATAAATGTATTTAAGATAATTAATATTTATATAATTTTTGATACATTAAATTCGTATAATATAGATTTCAAGACATATATGTATTCATGTCCTATTCATATTATTTTTTGCCTTGTGTCATTATTTGCATCGTGTTTTAATTATTTTTCCATGTGTCTAATATCACCAGGATTAATACTAGCTGTATAGAAAAGCAACATCACAGATTTAGAGATAAACCTGAATATCCATATGCGAAGTCCTACACGTATAAGCTCACGGTAAACATCCAGCACAGTTCTTGGAGAATCCCTCCAGTTGCTACCTACAGTATCACTGGAAAAAGAAAAAAAGAGGAACATCTTTGAAGACATACGTATCCATCTGAATTCAAGGAAAGTAATTGGATAAACAGAAATTTTGTCAAATAGAAGATGGTTTGGATTTACAAATGGCATGTAAAAGAGGCAAAAATGCTGTATCAACATATTTGATAAATCCTTTGAGCACATTTAAAATAAGTTTCATACAGGGACCGAGCTTGAATACTTTGTCAGGTGGTCCAGTTCTATGTTATTCTGAATTTTTATTTTTCTCAAAGTATCCATATTTGACACATATTCAGACATAAGTATGGAAAGATAAATAATACAATCTCCAAATATATGGAAAACTTAGAAAAAATTAAGCATACCCGTATAAAACATATATCTGTATCCGGCAATCATCTGAGTCCAAGTATAGTTACATTTGGTAAATGAAGGAATTCAAAAAAAAAATCTACGAAAATAGGCCATGTACCTGCACGTCTCCCATTTAGATGGTGCTGCTTCAGGTAAAACATGGAGTGCCTTTTGAACTTCAGGTAGATTGAAGTATACTTCTGAGTGCTTCTCTGTGCAGGGATCATACTTCTCACTCAGCTGTCCAACCATCTGTTGGATAAATATCAAATTTCCTTAACATGATGCCAAATAAAAATATCAAATACCCTACAACTCAATGGAAATTAAACAATCCAGCCTTTTTAAAAAAAATTTTTATTTCTGGTAAATGCTGGTGACTGTTGTTCTGGCCAATAAGCTCTCCGGACCAGGAACCTTATGACAGCTCAATGGAACTTCCAATTTGGAGATAAAATCATAAATAAAGATGAGAATTATCAGGTTCCTGAGCAACTGACAGTTT
>JAQSVH010000009.1:7866726-7880733 GCA_029448705.1 Adansonia digitata
TGAATAAAACCTTAAAGAAAGTGGCATTGCTACACACCTTAAAGCCTTCGCTAATTTTTCATGTTTTTCAGCTCCCCACGTACTAACAATACTTCTCCTAACCTATGTGTCAATTGATTTTCTCATAAGAATTTAGATGAGCTCTGTAATGATTTCAATCTCTTATTGAGTACGAGGTCATAACTACCAAATTCTCGAATAAAGTAACTGACCACCATAATAAGACTAAGTTATGGGTTTATCATAAGTCCATGGTGGCCGAGATAGCCTCGTATTAGCTAGTGCCAAATTCTTGGCTCTCCATAAAAGGTTTTATGGTATTGTGTGAGGGCATAGTGTTTTCTCTTACCGTCAACCTTTTCAAATTTTTTTCAAAAAGAAAAAAACACATCCTATTGACAAAAGCTGGTACTATGTGACAACTCACCCATATAAAAAGCTTTTTGACAAGATACCTATTTCTTTGAAAACTTAGAAACTCTATTTATTGTCCTTGGTATCTGGAGAATAGGAGGCTAGTAATTGCTGAGGTAAAATAAAGGAAAAGCTGGATGACTCTGTTTCTATCTATGGTGATAAGTTACACATTTTTAATGAGATAAACAAGTTGAAGGCCCACAGGAAAAGTTTTTTAGACATCAACCTTTTGACTTTAAATGAAGTTTTATAGCATTTTAGTACTACACGGAGAAAGGGTAAATTATTCTTTTCATCAACGTTTATAGATATCCTTTTCATTTCTCCAACACTTATATATAATTTCTATCTCACATATGGCTAGCAAAAGTGACGAAGCTGGGATAAAAGCCAAAGGTGACTTTAACATCTTTGATTACGTTAAGCCAGTTAACAAAGGTAAAGCTAGCGGTGGGGAAAAAAACAATTACAGTAAAGCAGAGGCAAAGAAAATCAAGCTTCCAAACGTAAAGCTCTTGTAACTGCTGATGTTCTTAAGACATCCCCAAAGCATCATCAAAGTACAGATCCATTTATTAACCCAGCTCTTCCTACTAAGTTAACTACTTCAAAATCTATCCCCCTATTATTGGAGTTATCAGAGACAAATAGTGTTTTTAATAGCACTCTTGCAGTGTGTAAACTCATAAAATGGATGTTTTCTCCCAGTGCTAGGTCATCTCCTTAAGAAGTTTCATTGCAATATTTTTCTTTTTTTACACTTATGCGTATATCTTATTCACTTGGTTCTAACTTTAGCCGATAAAGAAATGATGAACTCTCCTTTTTCTATCAATTGTAGCTCCACCGTTCATCACACTTTGATGGCTTTAGTTTATGCTATTAAAGTTAGGAATACACTAAGAATGTAAGACATTTTGATGTATTTTATTAGTTTGAACTAATCTATTTATATATTCAAGGTCTCATTGTATCATTTTTATTTTGTCTTTATTTAGATTAGATTTTCATGTTAAAGTAAATGTTACCAAATATGGCTTATTAACTAGTTGTGTTTGTAACATTAGAATGTTGCATATAATAGACTATATGTGCGAGAAGACAACATTCTAAGGTAAGTAATTTAAATTGATAGTCCATAATCTATGGGGTTAATATGAGTAATTAACTTATACTAAGACTATTATGTCTTCCAAATCCAATTAGGTAAGTGGCTTGTCTTGGCCATCTAAAGTAAGCTGACTCCTGAGTAGAGACTTAGATGTATCACCTGGAAGTGGTGATGCATTAGACTGAACCAAAATGCAATTAATTCATTAATAAGTCCCTCTACTTAGATTAATTCACTTTTGATGTTCATTGTATAATTACCTTAATCCTGAGTAGAAAATTGACTCCATGTGCATAACTTGTATACTTTGACATTCCAAAAGCTAAAATGACTCAAAGTAATCTACTATATTGATTCGTTAGGTGTATAACTTATACTAGATGAGATCTTTACTTATAGATGTGGAATCATAGCTTCTATTAAATGTTAAGGTTATCCCCTTAAAAGGCACTATATAGGATAGTGAAAATAGACGAGGCCTCGATGATTTGTATGTTAAATGATGATGAACAATCATTTTCACATAAAGAGTATAATGGAACTTTAAGATAAGGTGATTAAATAGGTAAAACGGACTATAACCTTAAATTTATTATGAATATCATACAAGGATATTACACATATGACAAGGTCATTGAACTACAAAGCTATTTATAAAACTTACATAATATGATATATAATTGGGAGTGCAGTCTCAGGTCCTTAGTTGTATGACTCTGAGATTAATAATTATGTAATTAATTATTCGGTATAGAATAATTACTATATAGATTATTAGAGCCTAATTACATATGCCCAATTGGTCCCTCCACTAGCTCAACATAATTCCTTAACAGCTGATTATTGATTGGAAAACTTAAAATCAGATAATTCTCAATATGGTAAAGCGGTACACTAGATACACTCCTTTTAAGGGAATAGATGCTTGCTTCTGTAAATAAATAAAAGATAATTATTGGTGTTTTTTATTTAGAATATATATTTAATTTGATTAATATTGATTTAGACGAGAATTAGTAATTTCAATTAATTATATTCTTCTTCTAATACATATAAGAATTAATTTATATGAAAATTTAATTATTTATATAAGTAATTTAATATCATAAAGTCTTGTTTAAATATTTATTTATAAATTAAATATGGATAATATTTTAAATAAATTAATAAAAATTATTTTATTTATGTTTAATTTATGATTAAAATTAATTATTTTACTACAGTTAATTTTATTTTGATAATTAGTGCACAATAATTCTATTCAAATAAAATTATCATAATTTTATTTCAAATTAGAATTGGAGTTATGAAAAGTTATCTAGCTAAATAAAATAAACGATTTAATCAAAATTAATTAATATATTGATTAAATAAGCTACAACTCCTTACAATAAATTGAGCCCAAATAATATATAGCTACATTAAGGTTTGGTCGAATTTTGGGTCATTCCTACACTAGGGTTGACAGCCACAAGGTTTAAAGTAGGTAAAATAATTATTATAATTAGAATTAAAAATAAGGGCACCTTTACTTGTTACCCAATATACGTAAGAGGTCGTGCCTAAAATTTCAAGCTAGACCATTTGCGCTACCCATAAGGTTTCTAATCACAACATCTCGAGATTTTTAATCTATTAACATAGAGGTGGTCTTGAAACAAAATCAAGCCATGTGAATCCAGAGTCGATAGAGACAAAGAAGTGTCTACACACTCTACCATTGAGAATTGAAAAAATAATGAAGAAGGCTAGTTGGTTGAAACCCACATGGATCTAAAAATTCTTGGACGAGATCTGCAAATCTACAACTCAAGTACTTAAGTATGGTTGTTTTATTGTTTATAATAATACTTAATTATGGTTGTTTTTTTTTGTTTATAATAATACGATCTAGTACGATCTGATTTAACAAAAAAAATTGAAATTCCACTCGGCAAATTAATTTGTTTTTTCCTAGAGTTAATTTGAGGAACAAGCTCACTCATCGCTATAATGAGTATCAAGATGAGGCCTACGTTTCTAAGAGACATCCGGAGGTGGAAAAAGGAGATAAAGAGAAGGCAGAGTTTAAGGCTTCACGCTGGCAATTTGAGGTGCAACGTTTGCAGTGAGAGCTTGCTGAGATCGAGGGGAAGAGAAATAAAGCTATCTAGGCTATGCTAACAATCTTCCAACCAAAAACAGAGTTCATTGCTGCGAAGGAATCCAATGAGGAAGGTGTCCAAGCTGCTTTTGCATTGTGCTTAGATGAGGCGCAGTACATTTCCCCTACCTGCATTTATCCATAGTTTCTATTGATAATTTGCAAACTGTCAAAGATAGTCCTGATAATTGCGATGATGGTAACGCTGAGGCCACTATTGTTGGGACTGATGTTGAAAATGATAACGGTAACCAAATTGACTTGGGTGAAGCTAAAGTTAATGATGCCACCCGGCTTCTTAGGCTTTTTTAGCCTCTTTGTTTTTGGATTCTCTTTGTTTTTGGATTTCATTCTGGATGTTTATCCTTTAGATTTTGTGTGTGTAAAATTTTCTTGTTCTCCTTTGGATGAGATGTTTAAGTTTTTTAATAGTAACTTTTTATTTTGCTAAAGTAGCAAGGTAGATGGTTTTACTTTTGCACCAATTTATATTGCTTGTGTTTTAAAACTGCCTAAGGTAATCGTGATATCACCTCATGTGTGTCTTTAATACCAGCTATGTTTTGTCTTATATTCTATTCTTTATATGCATATATATATATATATATATATATATAAAGCAACAAGTGACTTGTGCAAGGAGTTTCATGTATTTATTGGAAAGCTGACATTACATCGTGCTCGCCTCTTATTCAAGGCATATTCCAAATATACTCCCCTGCTAAATATGATAATTTTACTAACAATAAACTTTTAGGATGTTAGCATTCCAAGTTCTTTGGATGAGCTCTCCATTCTGGTCTTGCAGCTTAAGTGTTCCATCTCTGCTGCATCTTTGATGATGTATGGTCCCTTCCAATGTGGGGCAAGCTTACTAGCTCCATCTTTTCCTGAAGCTTCAACTTTTCCCAGAACCAAGTCCCCTTTCTTGATAGGTTTACCATTAACTCTTTTGTTATGGTACTTGGAGATCTTCTGTTGAAAAGCTGCTATTTTGGCAAGAGCCATGTCCCTTTGTTCCTCGGTCAAATCGAGGTTAGCTCTCAGTGCATTATCATTTTCCTTTTCGTCTCTAAACTCGACTTTGAAACTAGGCATGCCATTTTCCACAGGGATCACTGCTTCTATCCCAAATACTAAAGTAAAAGGAGTTTCTCTTGTTGGGACTTTAGTTGTGGTCCATAGTGCCCAAAAAACTCCTAGTAGCTCTTCTGCCTATGCTCCTTTTGCGTCATTTAATCTTTTCTTCAACGCAAGCAAAATGTTGTTGTTTGTAGCCTCAGCTTGACCATTTGCTTAAGGGTGTTTAACCGAAGTGAATCATACGTCAATTTTGAGATTTTCACACCATTCTTTGAACTTTGGATTGTCGAATTGCTTCCCATTGTCTATCACAATAGCTTTAGGTAAGCCAAACCTGCATACACTGTTTTTCTAATAAAAGATTTCCACCTGTTTTTTTTATGGTGGTTGCAAGTGCTTCCCCTTCAATCCATTTTGTGAAGTAATCCACTACTACCAAGATAAACTTTCTTTGACATGAAGTTAATAGAAAAGGTCCCAACACATCCATTCCTCGTTGCATGAAAGTTCATGGGCTTATGATAGACATGAGCTTTGTGGATGTTTGATGCTGCATGGTTGCGACATATATAGATTAGATTAAGAATTTTGGGCTAACGTTCCTTTGATATTTTGCAAGACTAGTAAATCTTTTGTATATTGCACTAAGAGTAGTCATCCATCCCAAGGATCATGGTCCGAGGGTTCATTTATGGGTTCAAGTGCCGTATAAGCTTAGAGCTTGAGTCTCGACCATGACAATAAGTACACAACATGAGCAACTGATGAAATAAAGTACTGCTTATAATTTGTATGAGTTTTACTATTTGAAATAATTTTGAAAAAGAAATTATATTCGATCTAAAATTATTTATCATGAGAAGTAAAATCTGTTAGGATTAAATCCCTAATTCTACTCTCAAAAAGCAATAAATAATTGCAAAGAAAAATAATGAACACAACAACACACAGATTTATTGTAGTTCACTTTCAACGTAGGAGTTACATCGCTTGCAGTGGTGGCAGAATTTTTCCCCTTGTTGAAATATTAACCCATTTTCTGATAATTTCAGCACAGTTTTACGTTTCAGTTGAGACATATTTTGATGAATGTTGATTTGGAGAATTCTCCACATTTGAGAGAACATTAAACCAAAAATTCAGGAGTCACTGACTTGTTCCAAGTCCGGCATGGAGGTTCCTGATAAGAACGCTTTGACGAGCGTGAGAGCGAGTTTGGGTCTATGCAAAGGGACTTCATGGCCAGCTCCTCTCACTGAAACAAAGATGAGTCCAGCATACTCTTGAGTCCATCCTCCTACCTGTTTGCCACATACATTATTAGTCTACCATATGATCACTGCCACAAAGCCTCACAGTGCTCAGAATACAAGTAGCTACCTATTTCTAACCATATGATAAAGAATCAAATCCGAATATTTTAAGTAATAACTAGTTAAATTTGTCTACTCAAATGAAAGATTATTGAATACGATGTAGTTCCTAAAGCAATTTACCTGTCCATCATCATACCAGGCACGCCAAGGCTTCACGGTTGGAAGCTTTAGAGCATCTATACTGTACCGGGTGGATGTAACTGGGATCACAGCATCTGTGTCACCACTGTTGAAGAAACAGAAGGAAAAAAAAAATCAGAAAAAATTGCCTGAAGTCAATCAACATGAAAGGAAATAACTGTATCCATAATCTAAATTATGTAAAAAGACAGGTAAAAGTCTCTCTATAGTCTCTGTACTATAGTTAAAAGTGCATTTTAGTTCCTCTACTATTGGACTGAGTATTTTCATGCTAATACATTTGAAATTTGAACAAACAAAGAAATTGTTAACGGTGTTGAACAAAACCCATTTAAACGGTGACGTGGCTTTATAAAATCTAACGCATAAAATGCTGAAGTGGAACTTAAAAATATGTCAACCCAATTTTCTCCCAAAATCCCGAATTTACACATTAGATTTTATAAGTCACCTCACTATTTAAATGGATTTTATTTAACACCATTAACAATTTTTCCTATTTACTCTAATTTCAGATGTAGAAGAATGAAAATACTCAACGTAATAGTAGAGGAACCTAAATGCATTTTTGACTACGGTACAAGGACTGCAAAAGGACTCTTACCTAAAAAGACATGAGTTCTGTTTTTACATGGAAAAACACAAATGAGAAGTATCAGAGCTATCTTCCTATTGCTCTTAAATATATTACTGATGCAGTAAATAATTGTTAACATATCTAAGTTTCAAAAATTTGTTCAGTCAGTGTTGGCTATGTTAAGCTGTAATGTAATAGAACCTAAACATAAATCTTGCATTCAAATTTAAACAAATAAATTATCTTAAATGATTATTATAATGATGAATAATTTTTACCAGCAGGAACACCTCTAGCAACCATCAGTCTTTCATCACTAGTAATAGTTAGATATATCCTACCATTCCCTCTACCAAATCTTACTGAGACTCCCTTTAGATCTTATCTCATGCAATTCCAAATTGACAATATTACTATATTCGGAGAAAGTTTGTCAATCAAGATTATTCATGGTATATTTATTTTTGTTTCCATCATCCTACACTTTCTACCTGTGAGATTTATGTACCACCTTCACAGGATCACTAGTCATTCTGTATATTCAAGAAACATGAGTCGCCAACTTAAAAAATTTACACTCCATTCAATCCAGGAAAAAGTACAAATCAAGGAAATAATGCAGCAAACAGTAATACATATGAAAAGATGAAAAAGCATGTAAAATAAAAAAGAGAAACTAGGGAAGCGTCAAAGAATATATATACTGGCACTTGTTAAGGTTGTAATTAATGCATCGTCTGTTCTTGAATTTATTGAGATTGGTTCAACAAAAGAAAAAAAAAATCTTAAGAGTATTTTAACTAATTTTGGAAAGTAGCTACAAACACCATGAACCAAAATATATATTAATGAATAAAGCTAGGATGAGATTTAACGAAATTAGAGGTTAGTAATATATCATATACAGAACCTGTTTTGTAATGATACATTGCTTCAAATGCTAAAGCACAAACAGGTTGACCTCTTGCAACCTACTTTCACATGCTAGCGATAGAGAAAAGCAACATAACTGATCTAGAGATAAACCTGAATATCCATATGCGAAGTCCTGCACGTATAAGCTCACGGTGAACATCCAGCACAGTTATTGGAGAATCCTTCCAGTTCATATTTACGATATCACTGCAAAAACGAAAGAAAAGCAAAACTTTTTAGTTAAGAAATACATCTCCATGTAATTTCTAGGATAATAATCGGGTAAACAGATATGGTGCCAAAGGGAAGATAGTTTGAATATAGACTTGACAGTAAAATATGTCCTTTGAACACATTAAAGTAGGTTTCATACAGATGGGTGGAGCTAGAATATTTTGTTGGGTGCTCTAGTTATTTTCGGGTAATGAAGGAATTCATGTCTATTAAAATACACCATATACCTGCATGTCTCCCACCTGGATGGTGCAACTTCTGGTAAAACATGGAGTGACTTTTGAACCTCAGGCAGATTGAAGTATATTTCTGAGTGCTTCTCAGTGCAAGGATCATACTTCTCACTCAGCCGACCAACCATCTGTTGGATACTTCCAAATTTCATTAATCATTACACATAAAACATCAAATACTTATAGTGATTGTTATGGCCGATGAATTCTGCAGTTCATGAAATTATGATAGCTTAAGAAGCCTCATTTTTTGGAATATAAAATCATCAATACAACTGAATTTGAACTTTATCAGGTCCCTCCGTCAACTGTTACCACAAATATATATATATATATGCATGTGTGTGTCATAACAAGGAGTTGAAAGTCGTAAGAATAAGAAAAGAAAAGTAAAATATATTTAAACGGCATAATAACCACCAACAAGAAATAATGTTGACGATTTTTAAATTGTAGACGCTGCATATGTATAGCATAGGTTCAACTGGAATGCTGTCAAAAGTTATGCCTGAAGTTGAATTAATTAGACGATGGTTTGACTGATATTTAAGAAGGAGAAAAGAAACTTAAAATTTAAAGATGCAGAAGTATGTACTCACAAGCTTTCTTTTCAGCAGCCACTTTGACTGGCTAACATTGGCGGAGCAGGGAGGAGTAAAGATGCTATACGGGTCGATATTCCCTAGTTCTTCACTCGCAACGTCCATAATCTTATTACAAGCACTTGAGGAGTGGATGAAGGACTCAAAATCACATAATACATTCAACAGCTTGTATGTTTCATCAGAAATCAAACCAGCTGACCACATAAATTGAAAGAGCCCCAAATGATCATGGTAATCATCAGTTAGAGCATTTCCAACCTGCATTATATATAGAACTTATGTTTCAGTTTGCTCAAATGGCGCAAAAGTGCTTCTCTTTCAAGAATAGAGTCTCTACCATATAACCCTTTAGATTAATTGCTTTTGCCTTGGTTGCATTGTTGTATCTTACAATGGCTTGGCTTAGCTGTGGAACATAATGCCCTGCAACACATTCCTTAGTGTAAAAACTCAACAACAATAACAACAAAAAATCATAATGAATTTATTGTTAAAGAAAATTAAAATATAATTATTGCAAAGTTCCAAAGTCATCTAGGGTATATATTAATGCTACTTCTCCCATTTTTACTAATGCCTTTCAACTAAAAGTATACATTCGGCAGAGTCATTTAACCTGTGCTCCAAAACGAAATGGAAAATTCTTTTGCAACCTGTTATTTTATAAATTTACGGTGGATGCCTAGGTAAGTGGAGTTAATAATTTGTTTGCAGTTCTTTGAGCCATGAAGATTAATAAAACTCAAATACCCCTTTGCAAGCAGGCCCTTTTAATAGAAAGAAAATTTGCAAAACCAAAACATTAGGATTGTAGCCCATAGATGCTTTCCAAGTGGGTATAGGATGTATTTCTCCCACTACTAGTCACCTCCACTAATCGCATTGGAAGTGCTCCTTATAGTTCAACCCAACTAAGCCCCCCGACCAGCCGTGTCAGCTACATTAATATGTTTTCTCCTCCCACTCCATTATATCTTTTGAAAACAAAAAGTAGCCAAATCCTTTTTTGTGATTTCGACATCAGTATTTTCCAGTCTACCTTTATCTCCTTGAAATCCTCCTACTAAGCATCCCAAGTTGGAGACTCTCCTGCAGTAGAAATCAGTTTTCTTGTTTTTGCCCCTTCTACCCATCTTGCAATCCTTTACAGATGCAAGCTAGTTGTAATTTCCAGTGCATCCCATATATTTTAAATGTTGTTTCTTGTTCTTAAACCTGACTTTAATGCCAATTTATGTTTATCAATCACTTAACTTCTAAAATATCCCAATTAGTACCTTTATCAAACAAAATAAGAAGTTTGTTATTACTCTTAACTTAATGACAAATGGTCCCAGAAAGAAGACTCAAATGTTATTTGGCTAGATTGAAAAAGCTAGGAATTCTCATCATATCAATCTGTTTCACCAATTATGTGCTTTAATAATCCAAAGGAAAAGAAATGGTGCTTTACCACATTCAAAGCAAACAAAAATGCCAAAAATGACTGACTCTTACCTGCGTAGCTCTCTCCAACAATGTAGAAATCTCTTTCTTTATACTGAGGAAAGCGCTCAAGCCACTTTAGCAAAAATGTCAGGGAGTCCTTCGCTGTACATCAAAGGTACAATTGGACAAGCTAGCCAAAATAAAAATTGAAATCAAAGGTATGAAATAGAAATGGTTCAGCCTTACCAGTTCTTTTATCACCATTGCTAAGCAAATCAGATGAAGTATTTGAATATGAAAAACCAACTCCAACAGGAGAATCAAGAAATAGAATGTTGGCAACTGCAAATCAGTATAAGAATATTGCAATTATGTAACTAACAACCGAGTATTTCTAATATTCAAATTCCCGACCTGAAAGTACAAGAAGTGCAAGCAATACTGTTAACACAAATGTAAACAGAACAGCCATTCTAGGGAGAAAGGGGTGGACTTCTAAAAGCCATTCAGGCATGACGTGCAGCTGGTTATGTAATTAAAGGAAATGGTCAGGATTCTATGCAATTAAGGGTCCATTTGTTTAACTCAAAACAATTTAAGAAAAATGTTTTCTGCATTTCCCTACGCTTCGCGGAAAATGTCATGTCAAAGGAAAATGGGTTTCAGATCAACTGGAAAAATCCTTTTTTTTTGTAAAATGCCTTCCCCTTTTTCAATAGGGGAAGTCATTTTACAAGAATTAAAGTCTAAAACATAAACCCTCAAACATATTCCTGCCTTCTATCCATCCTCCACCGCCACCTGATTCTCTCACTGGCAAGCATCACCGGTGAGTTTGTTGTCTTCATCCATCTTCCTTTCCTGAATTATCTTTCTTTTGCTCCTTTCACAAGGTTCCCAGTTAATCCGAGAACAAAAATACTCATTTTCCAAAAAATGTTTTCAGAAAACCAATCTTCGGAAAACAAATAGAACTAAAAGAAAATGATAATCTTATGCTCAACCAATACACATTTTTTTAGAGTCTTGAGTTTGTATTTTTGTGTTCCCACATGGATGCACATGTTGATCGCTGTGAGGCAGGAGGAGGAAGAAACAGGTTAACAGTGCAGCCAAAAAACTTTAGATTTGAGTACTAAGTAAGAATTCCATAATAATTTGCTCTGTAAAAGCACACAATAGCCTCAGGAAAGAGCTTGAAGCTGACTAGCTGAAATAATACACCAGAAAAGCAATGGCTTTTACCTAAAAAAAGGTAAATATATCTAGGTCATATTGCAATTGAAGTAATTGGCAATACCGGCCTATCGTCCGCCATAAACAATCATTGTCTTCTATGTTAGAAATAAAGCATAACATCATTTTAAAGGTTCAAACAAAGAAGTAAAGCAATTCCATTCCCAATTACTTATACCAAATATCAAGAACACTAAAGAGAAACATTTTGTCTGGCAATAATTTGCTCAACTTTCATAGTGAAGTTTTAAAAGAATTTATTACCTTGATTCCAAGAGTAAGGGTTCAAGTAAAGGGTCTTCCCATCTGGCCTAATGTGAAATGGACCGATTTCCTCTGCTTCTCCATAAGCAACGGATGAACATCCAGGCCCTGAGGAGACATAAATTTGTAAATAAGTAATATTTTTCAATTTTTCTTCCCTAATTAGAAGTATTGTTAGTGAACAAAAAGCAATTTCTAAATACAAAACAAGATAATATGAACTACAAGATCCAACACAAAATAGACAATAAATGAATAAAAAAAATATGATTTTTATATAAAAATTTTTCTGCAGATTTTAAAGCAAACAAAGAGAAACAAACCAATAATCAAATGACATAATGGCCAATCAGATTTTTAGGATAGGAAAAGAACACAGTGAAACTGAAATCAAACAACAAATGATTGGAAATTAAGAAACGTCCACAATCAGTAAAAAACACTAATTACCATATAATCACAGCATAAAAAATGCAAAAAATTAGTACCCCACGTAACTAAAATAATCAATTAGTGCTTCAAAAAAGCAAAAAGTCAAAAGAAGATAAGAATCTTAAAATGATTCAAACTTTTGACCTCCATTGAGCCAAAGAAGAAGAGGCTTGGAATCTGGATCTTCAGTTGCTTCAAAGAACCAATAAAACAGAGCTCTCCCTGAGCCTTTATTGACAGTAACATAACCAGCATAGTGTGCAAAGGTCGCATTGAAAGTCTGCCCTGGAAGCTTATGAACCTTATCAAGTTTTTGTTGGGCAACTGAGTCTTCCAAAGAAGTTGCAATCACACAACTACCCAGACAGAGATAGAAGGTGATATAGATGAACAAGTTCTCAAGACCAAAAACCCATCTTGGATTAGCCATTCTTTTTTTTTCTTTTTCTTTTCTTTTTTTTTTGAGTTTTAGTGAAGTTTAAGATTGTTTTAGGGGTTTTTGTATTGGGTTTTTATAGAGAAAGAAGGGTTGAAAGAGGCAAGCAAGCATTACAGCGAGCTGGGGGGGTCAATGATTATGTCCCAGTTGCTTGCTTTGCCGGCTCCTCTGTCATGGAAATCATGCGGAAGAATGGTTGTTGCAGAAAAAAATATATATTAAAACGTAAAACTGGAAACGACATTAAAAAAATAAATATTTGACTTTTTTGAAAGGAAAATTTAGTTGGTGTTGCCATTTACCACTTAAATTTTCTTTGCATTTCCTATATAAAACCAATTTTTATCCATTTAATTACTTTTGAATGATTTTATTTTCTGAAAGCATTTGATACAGTCTTTCTTATACATATATATATATATATATGATAAAATCTTAATACAAAAGTTCTTTTTTATTAAAACTACCCCTAAATTTGTGGAAGAAATAAGTCCAAAAAAATCGAAAGCTCCCTCGTAAATAGAGCTGGTTTTGCAATGGAAAATAACTCAATATTCATGGCATATATCCATTTAATTGCATAATAAAAACAAATTTGCCCATAAAATATCTTTTCCCTTTTCATCATAGCAAAGAAAAAGTATCAATTCAAGACGAAAGGACAAATGTATGGTTCCAAGCTTAACAATCAAGTGCAAACAGGGATTCAATTCAATAATTTTAGCAAAATAATCACAAAGACAATTGACATTTGAGAGCAGAAAAGAAAAATAATAATAATAATAATATGTATAATACTCATAAATGATATCTTATATAAAATGGGGCTTGGAATATAAAACTTTCAAGAAAGTATAAAAATATCATTCAAGGGTCTATTCAAGCATTATGTACATTCAAGAATCATTTCAAAGCAACATTTACATTCTGAAACTACCTTTCCTTTTTGTAATAGCAAAAACAAAGGATATGATAAATTCAAGGCTCAAAGTTTTACAAAAGCACATGTTATATTAAGAATAGTGCTCTTGATAGATAGGACTATATTTCAAATTTTAAGGTTTTCTAATTTTTATAGGGATTTGGATAGAAATATTAAATTTAAAAAATATTATATTCACGGATAAATATTAACTACTTTGATTTTGATACTGAAATGTATCAGTAACGATTTAATTCAATGTAGCATTTCGAGTTTTTGCAATAAACTCACGTATCAGAATAATTTGAACTCCCTTCACCGTAAACTTTTTGCAATTGTAACGAGCGTGGAATTAAAAATCTAATTTCACAAACTTCATGTGTACATTGTATCCTTGCAAGGATTACTCATGTTACTCTTCGGACAGTTTTTATCAAATAGATATATGCAG
>JAQSVH010000009.1:7899847-7912503 GCA_029448705.1 Adansonia digitata
CCAAGCTGATAGACCTACTCCAAGAATATTAGGATGTATTCGCTTGGTCATATCAAGACATGCCAAGACTAGACACTGATGTAGTGGTCCACAAGCTTACCATCAAGGCTGGATATAAATCGATTCAGCAAAAGTTAAGAAGGATGACACTAGAAATGCTCCTTAAAATTAAAGAAAAAGTCAAGAAATAGTTTGATGTGAGGTTTATCAAAGTAGCCAAGTTTCCAGAATGGGTTGCTAATATAGTCCTAGTCCTAAAGAAAGTTGATAAAGTACGAATGTGCGTTGATTACCAAGATCTAAATCAAGCTAGTCCTTAGGATAACTTCTTTTGGCCCCACATTAATGCTCTGGTAGACAACATGGCTAAGAATTCTCTTTTCTCCTTCATGGATGGATTCTCAAGCTACAACTAGATCAAGACGGTGCCCGAAGACATGGAGAAAACAACTTTCATAGCTATGTGGGGGACATTTTGCTATCATGTCATGCCCTTTGGACTTAAAAATGCTAGGGCAACCTATCAACCAGCCATGGTAGCCCTATTCAATGACATGATGCACAAAGAAATTAAGGTCTACATTAACGACATGATTGCAAAGTCAACGAAAGAAGATGAACATGTCACAGACCTTCTAAAACTTTTTGAACGGCTATGAAAATTTTAGCAAAAATTGAATCCTGCCAAATGTACCTTCAGAGTCACTTCGGGCAAGCTTCTAGGCTTTATAGTTAGCGAAAAAAGGATTAAAGTTGACCTAGACAAAGTCAAAGCCATTTAAGATATACCACCACCTCAAACCCAAAAGGAAATGAGAAGCTTTTTGGAGAGACTGAATTACATTACTAGATTTATATCCTAGCTCACTGACAAATGCAACCCCATCTTTTGACTCATTCACAAACAAAATTCGAGATAATGGAATGAGGCATGTCAAAAAGCCTTTGATAAAGTCAAACATTATCTATCAAGCCTGCCAATATTAGTACCATTGATGCCCGATCGACCTTTAATCTTTTACTTGACAGTCTTCGATAAGTCTATAGGTTGTGTATTAGGGCAACATGATGAATCAGGAAAGAAGGAACAAGCAATCTACTACTTAAGCAAAAAGTTCATAGAATGCGAGTGCAACGAATCCGCAGTTGAGAAATTGTGCTGTGCTTTGGTGTGGACAGCCAAAAGACTCAAGCGGTACATGCTGTATCACACCACATGGTTAATTGCAAGGCTTAATCCTATCAAGTATTTATCCAAAGCCCCTGCACTATCAAAAAGGCTAGCTAGATGGCAAGTCCTACTTTTTGAATACGACATTGCCTATGTCAGCCAAAAGGCCATCAAGGGCAATGCGATAGCTGACCTTTTGGCAAGTCGAGCCACAGATGACTATGACCCTTTAAATTTTGACTTCCCATATGAAGATCTAATGTGTATTTCTGAAGTCGAAGATGCCTCCAACCAAGATCAATCCTGAAAGATGTATTTTGATAGAGCATCAAATGCTTTAGGACATGGAATTAGGGTAATATTGATGTCATTCGACAAGAGTTATTATCCATTCGCAGCAAGGCTAAATTTTAACTACACAAAAAATATCACAGAATATGAAGCTTGTTTTATGGGTTTCAAGCAGCCATTGAGAGGAATGTCAAAATATTACAGGTGTTCAGTGACTCAACCCTAGTCATTTACTAATTTAAAAGGGAATAGCAAACTTGCGATGCCACGTTGATGCAGTGTGGGAAGCCGATAGTAGAGCTCAAGAAAGAATTTGATGATATTAGTTTTTGAAATTTACCTAAAGAAGAGAACTAAATAGCTGATGCTTTGGCTACCTTGGCATCCGTGTTTAAAATCAACTAAGAGTCAGACATTGCTCCCATCCAGATGAGCATCTACATAACTCCGGTTCATTGTCATAGTGTCAAAAAAGAGAAAGTGGCCTACCGTGGTACTATGACATCCTTCGTTACATCAAGGATCAACAATATCCCAAACATGCAATCGAGACTGATAAAAAGACTATTAGAAGGCTGGCTATAGGAATTGTTCTCGATGGAAAAATCTTATACAAAAGGAGTCACGATCAAGTATTCTTAGATGCGTTGACACTCCTAAAGCCAAAAAGATCCTAGAAGAAGTTCATAAAAGGATTTGTGGCATACATGCTAATGGACATTGGATGGCTAAGCAAATTATGAGTGTGAGTTATTACTGGTTGACCCTAGAGAGAGATAGCATCAATTACACCTAAAAATGTCATAAGTGTCAAATCTATGCGAACAAGATAAATATCCCTCCAGCGTCGCTTCACGTCATGATGGCCCCATGGCCTTTCTCCATGTAGGGCATGGATGTGATCGGGCCAATCACCCCCAAAGCTTCCAATGGGCATCATTTTATCTTGGTAGCGATTGACTATTTCACTAAATGGGTGGAGGCTGTCTCATATGCTAATGTCACTAGATCGATATTTTGTAAGTTTGTCAAGCAGGACATCATTTATAGATATGGCCTCTCGAACCAAATCAT
Source organism: Adansonia digitata (assembly GCA_029448705.1). Lineage (NCBI taxonomy): Eukaryota > Viridiplantae > Streptophyta > Magnoliopsida > Malvales > Malvaceae > Adansonia > Adansonia digitata. The sequence goes on from JAQSVH010000009.1 coordinate 7,902,384, forward strand.
CATAAACAACGTAAGTAACTTAAACAATAAAATGATGTAAGGGGTTTACTCGCAGTTCAAGATCTAGCATCATAATTCTATCTTTTATCGCCCAAAGATGAATAGGGCAGTTGAGGCAGCCAACAAAAACATTAAAAGAATAGTTGAAAAAATGGTCGAGACTTACAAAGGTTGGCATGAAAAGCTATTCTTTTCACTTCATTCCTATCAGACCTCAGTTTGCACTTCCAGGGTGCTACCCTGTTTTCTCTTATCGATGGGATAGAAGCTGTATTGCCTAGAAGTCGAGATCCCTTCTCTCAGAGTCTTGATGGAAACCAAACTTGAAGAAGCTGAATGGGTCAATAACAGATACGATCGACTTAACCTCATCGAGGAAAAATGCATGAAAGTCATCTGTCATGGTTAAATTTATCAAAGATGCATGATCCGAGCCCACGGCAATTTCACCAAGGTGAATGGGTATTAAAGAAGATCCTCCCAATTCATAAAGATGCACAGGGCAAATGGACCCCTAATTAGGAAAGACTGTATGTTGTGAAACAAGCCTTCTCCAGAGGGGCCCTAATCTTGTCAAAAAATGGACGACAATGTCTTGCCAACCCAGTCAACTCAGATTCTATCAAGAACTATTACACGTAAAGGGCAAAAACCTGAGAGGGCATCCTTCAAGAAAAAAAAGAAAACAAAAAAACAAACAACAAAAAAAGAGCAAAAACAAAAAAAATAAAAAAATAAAAAAAGGGTTCAGATAAAAATCTAAAAAAGGTATTTGGGTAGCCAACCTAACTACAGTTGAAAACCCATAGGGGTGACTTGAGAAGATTAACTTTGATAGGGCATAAACTGAGAGCACCTACATGATAATGCAAAGCAATCCTAGGAATCTTTTGAAGATCAGCTTATGCTAGTCATATTTATTGTTTGAGAAAGATCCTGAAAAACAATGAAAGAACATCTATGTTATGATTGTCAGAGGCATCTTTCACCGAAAAGATCATACTTCTTGCCACCCTATCACTTGTTTGTTAAAAGATATACCGAGTTATGTCTCTTTGTTGTCATGAATAAATATTGCCTTGTTTCTTTTATCCCTTCTACAATTCATATTGCACTTGTTATTTAGTTGATAATGTTTAATAATCAACTGAAACATGCATCAAGACATTTCTATATTACATTGAAAGGAAAAGAAAAGCATAGGGAACTCTGCTCACACCCTAATCATCAAGATCATGCACTTTTCACAGCCAAACACTCGCTCGGCATAACCATACACCAAACCATTTCTTGCTTTCACAAGCCATATCTTAAGAAAAAAACATTTTAAGCTAAACAAAATTTGACCCATGCGTTCTGTCAGAACACTATCGAAACCAGAGACACCAACCTAATCAATCAAATAGTCTCTAAATTGTTGACAATGCCTTATAATTGTTAGAAAAATGATTAAACCTCTCAAATCGAGAAATGCAATAATCCAAATTCTTGAAAATAGATTTTTTATCGCATCCCCAATGGAGCTGGGACAACCTACAATCCATAACAGGATTAGGAAAATTCCTGTCCGTAGTTGCAACAAAAATGAATTGCCACCCCTATAAGAGTCTAAATAACGTATAAGAAAAACTACGTCTATCTCTCGTATTAGACTTCACATCATGCAATCATGACAGCATTCCACATCATGCATTCACATTACTATCACACATCATGATTTTTGCAATGTTGCTTTAAGCTAGGTTCACCAAACCTCCAAGGAGTCCTCAGTAAGAACTCTGAGCTTCGTAAACCAAGCGTTATTCAAGAGGCACCTATCAAGAAACCTTCTTAAGCTCACACGAGCTGGTGGTAACAAACTTGTTTGCAAACAACCTGATGCTAATCATACCTACATCAAGCCCATAAATTAGTGGCACATTTTTAAAGCCCACAAGTCAATGGCACCCTCTTCAAAGCCCATAAGTCAGTGGCACCTTTTTCAAAGCCTACAAGTCAAAGACATCATTTTCAAAGCCCACAAGTAAGTGGCACCTTTTTAAAGCCCACAAGCTATGGTGCCTTTCCATAAGCCCACAAGTTAGTGGCACTCTTTTCAAAGCCCATAAGTTAATAACACCTTTTTAAAGCCCACAAGTTAGTGGCACCCTTTTCCAAGCCTACAAGTCTGTAGCACCTATTTAAAGCCCATAAATTAATGGCACCTTTTTAAAAGCCCATAAGTCAGTGGCACCCTTTTTAAAGCCCATAAGTCAGTAGCACCCTTTTCAAAGCCCATAAATTAGTGGCACCTTTGTCAAAGCCCACAAAGTCAGTGGCACCCTTCCAAAAGCCATAAGTCAATGGCACCCTTTGCAAAACCCATAAGTCAGTGGCACCCTTTTCAAAGCCCATAAGTCAGTGGCACCCTTTTCAAAGCCCATAAGTCAGTGGCACCTTTTTAAAGCCCATAAGTCAGTGGCACCTTTTTAAAAGCCCACAAGTCAGTGGCACCGTCTTTAAAGCCCACAAATCAATGGCACCTTTCCAAAAGCCCATAAGTCAATGGCACCTTTTTCAAAGCCCACAAGTCAGTGGCACCTTTTTTAAAGCCCATAAATCAGTGGCGTCCTTCTAAAAGCCCACAAGTCAGTGGCACCTTTTTCAAGCCCATAAGTCATTGGCACCCATTTCAAAGCCCACAAATTAGTGGCATCTTTCCAAAAGCCTATAAGTCAGTGGCACCCTTTTTAAAGCCTAGAAGTCAGTGGCATTCTTTTTAAAGCCCACAAATCAGTGGCACCCTTCCAAAAGCCCATAAGTCAATGGCATCCTTTTCAAAGCCCATAAGTCAATGGCATCATTTTTAAAGCCCATAAATTAGTGGCACCCTTCTAAAAGCCTACAAGTCAGTTGTACCCTTTTTAAAGCCCACAGGTTAATGGCACCCTTTTTAAAGCTAATAAATCAATGGCATCCTTCCAAAAGGTCACAAGTTAATGGCACACCTTTCAAAGCATACAAGTTAGTCGCACTCTTTTCAAAGCCCAGAAGTTGATGCCACCCTTTTCAAAGCCCATAAGCCAGTGGCATCTTTTCAAAGCCCATAAGTTAGTGGCACCTCTTCAAAGCCCATAAATTAGTGACACCTTTTTAAAAGCTAACAAGTTAGTGGTACCCTTTTCAAAGCCCACTAGTCAGTGGCACCTTGTTTAAAGCTTGCAAATCAGTTGCACCCTTTCAAAAGCCCATAAGTTAGTAGCACCCTTTTCAAAGCCCACAAATCAGTGGCACCCTTTCAAAAGGTCACAAGTTAGCGACACCCTTTTCAAAGCCCACAAGTTAGTCGTAGCTTTTCAAAGCCCGCAGAAGCTAGCGGCACTCGAGTCAAAATCCATAGGACCTGGTAGCACTGAAGTCTGAGTTAAAGCCCACACAAGCTGGTGCCACCTATTCTAAGTTAAAACCCGTATAAGCTGGTAGCACCCGAGTCAAAGCCCACAAAACATGGTGGTGCCCATGTCAAGTCAAAACTCATACAAGTTAGCGATGCTCGTATCAAAGCCCAGGCACCTATGTTTAAGTTAAAGCCTGCACAAGCTGGTGGCACTCACATCAAAAATCATGATACTCTGCACCTGCCTAAGGGGTTAAACCTTAGAAAACCTAATACCTTAGTAGGGAGGGCAAACCCTATAAAATTCACTTAAACCTCTATCAAGATCGCTGCTAATACACTGCACTTATCACAATGAAGTATTAATTACAATTTATTTCTTTACAGGTGTTCTAGGGAGCATCATTCCACCCGAGACAAAATAGAGTTTTTTTGGCTTTGCCCTGTTCTTGATTTTCAGCAATGGTTAAAGAGGGGCAGTTGTAGACACCTTATTTTTTTTAGGCTATTTTTTTAGCAACCTAGGGCATAGACGTGAGAGAGAGAGCATCGCCCGGTGAAAGAGTATTTTTGAGAAGGTCTAGGAGGCCTATGGATCATATCAAAGATAAATGCAAAGATATGGCATCAAAGGATGTAGTTTAAGGTGTCCTGGGACAAAAGATATGAGAAAATTCATAATTTTGGTTGAATGTATTGATACATGGTTCTCATGTATCGATACAATGCTCCAACGATCCAAAATTTGAAATATCCCTATTTGTATCGATGCAACATGTAAATCTATCGATACATAAGCTTATGTGTTGATACAGAAGCTCATGTATCGATACTAGGCCATGCTAAAACTAAAACGTGCATTATGTAAAGAAATGTATCCATACATACCAACATGTATCGATGCAATGGTTCATAGTATCGATACAATGATCATTGTATCGAAACAATGTTCATTGTATCGATACACTTAAGGTTTTTGGACCAAATGTATCCATACATTCTGCAATGTATCAATGCATAAAAGCCATTTTCCACGATCTGAGTATTTTTGACTCGTCCACCATTGATTAAAAACTCGATTTTAACTCGTTTCTTTGTAATAGAAAAGATCAAAACTCATATCAGATTAATGAATTTGGACTTTTTAATTAATCACGACATTTTTTGAAGTCTAAATTAGACCAAAAACGTCAATGTCACATGATTACCCTACTCCTCCTTAGTTTGTTGACCAAGATCACTCTCAGCCACCCTATTTGTTGGAAAATCATTTTAGCATTTAAACCATCCACCCTATGTCCATCACATTGGCAACAAGTTGCTCCCTATAGCCACTCTATAGCCATAAAGTTGACATCACTTTGTCCCCCTTGAGAAATGACCAAAAACACCTCCAAATTGGCTCCAAAATGCTGGTATAAATGAAATACTTATATCTCAGCTGAGAGGCTTTAGATTCCAGCTTATTTTTAGCTTCCAAAAACACATTCACTCATCAAGAAAACTAAATCTTGTAGCTCTTCACTCAGCACCTAAAAATAGCCTTAAAACACTCATTCTCAACCTTTACACATTCTAAAAATCACCCTCATCCATACTAGAACCAAAACCTTATTATATCTCTCTTTTTCTTGCTTATTAACAATAAGGAAAAGAGGAAAATTCAAGCCATCTCTGCTGCTCCAACTATTTGGCCAAAAATTTAAGTTTATTGGTATAACTTCTTACTTTATCACTTTCATTTTTTGTTTTTCAGCATCTTCATCATTTTAGTGCACTCTCCATGTTTCCATCACCCTCTTAGGATTCTCATGCATTATTGTGGCCTTTGGTTGTGGTAGTTTAGGATTTTAATGTCTTAATGCCCCTTTGATATGCAAAATGCCTTATTTTATCCTTATTATTTTGATAGCTCTTGCTCATGCATTTTATGCAATATCCATGCATCTTGTTATGATTAATCCATGCATGAATCCTTAACCTAGCATATTTCAAGCATGTTTATACATTAGCTTGCATTTTTCCATGAATCATTGTCATTTTCAGCATGCTTCGTTCTATGAGATGTTTGCATAACACTTTTTTTTGTCAAGACCATTGGTAAAGTTTGCATCCCCAGTTATGTTTTGTGCCATCCCCTTATATCATTGTCTTTTCTTCGTCTAAATGCATGTTTGATGGCTATCAAAAAACAATTGATTTTTAAAACCTCTCTAAGCCAAGCATGTTAACCTCAACCAATGAGGATTAGCATGAACTTAGCATTTTTCTTAAAGTTAGCCAAAATATCTTAGGGAAAATTAAGTTTTCCATATCTAGAATCTTAGTTAAAAGAGCTCAATTCTTCTGATTTTGCAACGAAAATGGCCTTACACTTGTTCCTAAAACGTTCGCACCTTGTTTTAGAATCAAAACCTTGAGTGGTATGATCAACGGGCTATTTCATCATCCTAAAATACTCTGAGGCTGTGCAAAAGAGCCTGTGATGCTTATGCCACTCTTTTCCTTTAGTCATGGATGTTCGAATGTCAATGACTCGAGTTTGGACCCATAAACATAAAAAAAATAAGAAATACTTTTTGCTTTACTTTGTCCCATACTAGCAGTAGTACTGTTACAAATTGAAAAATTAGTTTAAAATCCCAAATGATTTTTTGTGAATTCTATAATATTTTTCTCTGAAAGTGTGTCAAAATATCTTTAAAACGAGGTCTTGTTCACCTCCAGATCAGTCTGGATGAAAGAATTATGATTTTTCAAACCTAGACTGTTTGAAATCCCTAAAGTTAACAAAGTGCATTTTGGTTGGGTACTTTAGGCCCACTGAACGATTTTCCAAATCCATCTAGCATTTTTCCTATTCATGAAATTCCTTTTCTGAAAAGGTATTATATGCAATTTTTTTATACCAAATGAGTCCAAAATGATTTTTCAAATTTTGACACATATTGTTCCTCGTATGCTTTGCCAGCAGCAAAATTAATATGAATTTGAAAATTTATTCCCCTGAAAAGTGACTTTTTTGGACATTGAAAATATTTTTAGATTGACCGTCATTGAGTTACTTTTCTAATGGTATCTTGTCCACCCTGTAAAGCCTTCTAACCAATTTAGAATAAATTTGGAAAGTGGGATCGCGCGATGTTGTCCCCTATTCTCGATCATGGTCAAAATTAAGTTGTTTCCCTAAATTTTGTCTTGAGACATTCGAATGTTTTTGTATCATCCCGATTAGACTCGAGAACATGCTTCAACCTCTCACAAGCTCGTATCAAGGCACGAATATATTTTTTTACATTTTTACCGTCCTTATTCATAATAATTTTTTTTGCTAAAAATCATCAAAATGCTCACACATTTCCTAAATCACAAAGTTTTGTCAACTTAAGTTTTCCAACTCAACTTCATTAAGGAGTGTTAGATAATGTCACTTTTGGGGATACTCCAACTCCAACCTTTTGACGGGATACTCTAACCTCACTTTTCAAGATTGTCAAGATTTAAAAATCTTTCTTTGTCAAAAATTATTTGCCATCCACGAGGATATCCCAAGCACATCTATCCAAGGGGATACTCTAACCCTGTCTTCCAACAAAAATTAAAATTTTCTCCTTCTCAGATTTCCATGAATATGTCAAATAAACCTTATTCAATCAAGAAATCCAGAGGCATCTCAAAAAGTATAGATTCGGTTATTTCCAGATAATTGATGCCAATTGAGAGATAAATTCCAATAGTCCATCTCTTCCCTTTATATTGTATTGAATGATCCATGTTATGTTACTTCATTTGTTGCTTTAGTAATGTGATTTCTTTGTGATGATTATTTGCATTCATGTCTTCCAATCATTTCAAACTAAATCAAAGGTGATGTTCCGCATAGGTATCTCTCCAGTGCCTAAAGTGGAACATTCCATTTTCAAAGTAAAATCCATAGGTCATTTTTATGAGAAATTTCTATATTTCTATCACTCCAGGGCGTGTATGAGATTAATTTTTTTCATCAAAACCTGGATTTGTATTTCTATAAAATTTATGTATTAAAAGGGGGTTATATCAAAATAATGAAAAGTTAATATCAAAAGAATCAAAACCGAGATAAGACATAGCTAGTAAGGTATCAATTTTGGGCATCGCAAAGAGGTTCATACGTCATCGCGCATAACCAACTCTCAAACCCAAATGATGAATCTTTGTACTATGTAGACCACAAGATCGATGTTTTGAGTTTTGTAACTTAAAACATAGGTTTCAATAGGCAACCGATCATGCCTAGTCTGAAATAATCGATGGTGACTCCATGAGTTGGCCATTTTGTGATGGTCATCCGTGACCAATAAGATGAGCGATTCATCTTATGGTCTCCTTCACTGTATCAAAAGTTGAGAATCCATCCATTCTCATTCTTATCACGTCACGAAAAAAAAGTCTCGGTCAAGAAGACATTTCCAAGTTAGAAAGATATTTTAAGTTGTATGCACCCATAGATCTGCGAGGATCCACCCCGAGGCACGTTATGACAACACACACATAACATCTATTTGCAAATTTTAACTTACCCGAACTATGGTTCCACTTCTGGACAGTTTAGTAAATATATGTATGGGCTGATATATGTATGGGCTGCCTGCCATTCTTTACTTGTTAAATAATGAAACTTACATGTGTTGCTTGGTCGATCAAGATAATTAAAAATAAAGAATCCTTTGTAATTAGGATTAATATGGTCCTCATCATTTCTTTCTACTCTCCGCCTCTTACACTACTGGGAAGGCTCAAAATAATATGATGCATATGTTGTCACTTCTTTCACAATATGTGCATTACAAATTGAAGCTTCAACACATGCCTTATTCTTCATTTTTTCTTTAAATGATATAAGAATCTAGTTGCAACAAAAAGAAGTTTATCAGAATATAATATATAATTAAGAATTTTAAAATTTATCAAAAAAATATTTTATCTCTCAAATGGATACATCTATCAAAATTGGACGAGACCTGCCACTTTAGCCTCATATGGTAAGTGAACTATGTAGATATCTAATTTCATCCGGGTCCCTTTTTTCTCTTTTTGATAATCCTAAATATCTGAGATTGAACTTAATGGAAACCTTCATTGGGAATGATCTTTTTCAAATGAATCAGACATTCTCAAAATCTTTTTATTCATAGTTAAATGGCCGCAAGTTCAGGTGATAAAAAAAGAATAACAATTTATCCCTAATTTTGGATATATAGGATGAATATTTAAGAGAAAAATCATTTTTATCTTTTCTTGTCAAAATTTTGAAAATTTATTTTTGTGAATGATATCGTGATCAAATTTCTCATTTTTAGTAATTTTTAGATAATTTTTCATTAAACGTTGAAGTTTATCATCGTAGAATTATACAGACACCTGTATGGTATTTATGTCAATATGTACTCCAAAAAATCAAAAACATTCAAGGAAAAATTAATATTGGCATTTTATACTATAGGGAGTTAGGTTGCTCGTTTTGTGATTAATTTTGATTTTTTCATAATATTGTGAGTTTTATACTAGTAAAATTTTTCCTGATAAAATTATTTTGGATTTTAGATTCTCATCTTTACAATTTTGTAAATTAGTATTTTGGATAATAAGTTTTATTTAATTCATTTTTATAAAAATTTTAATGGATTCTTTGAAATTTTTTTGGTTCTGAAATACGAGCTTTCTTTTATTTGTAAAATTTTATGGTGGAATTTTCTCAAGTTTTCAATTTCAAAATTCTTTAAAAAATTGCATTTAATTACCATTAAATCATTTTTTTTCAAAATTTATTTTATTTTATTTTATAAGTTTTATATTTTTTTCGTTTTCAAAATATAGAGTTTTTACTCCATAAATTTTTTTTAGAAGATTTTTCTCTGTTTATAATTTTTCAAAATTCTTTAAATATTATTATTTAATTCTTCAAATACTATTATTTAATTCATATTAAATCAGTTTTAAAAAATTCCTTTTATTTTTATCAGTTTTGCATTTTTCTTTAGAAATTCTTCTATTTTTGACATACGAAGTTCTCTACTCTGTAATTTTTTGGAGTATTTTTCTTAGTTTATAATTTTTAAATTTCTTTAAACATTATTATTTAATCCATATTAAAAACAGGTTTGAAAAATTTAATTTCTCTTATAAGTTTTAAAATTTTTTCTGTTACGAAGACAAAGAGTTTTCTATTCGTAAATTTTTTTCGTAAGATTTTTCTAGGTTTACAATTTTTAAAATTCTTAAAATATTATTTTTTTAATTCATATTAAATCATTTTTGAAAAATATAATTTTTTTATGAGTTTTAGAATTTTTTCTATTGCCAAAATTCAAAATTTCTACTTCGTAAATTTGTTCAGTAGGATTTTTCGGAGTTCATAATTTTTAAAATTTTTTAAATATTATTTTTTAATCCTATTAAATCATTTTGTAAAAATTTAATTTATTTTATGAGTTTTGCATTTTTCTTATACGATAATTTTTTTGGGTAAGGTTTTTTCTTATATAATTTTACGAGTTTTGGAGTTTCAATCAGTTTTTTTCTTTTCATTATTTCATTTAAAAAAACTTTATTTATAATTATCAATTATTAATTTTTTATTTTATTATTATTATTATTTTAATTTAATTTTAGTTATTGGTTATTTTCTACTAGTTTCATGAAAACTATTCTAGTTAATTTTCAACTTTTCCCCTAACTAATTTGGTTGGTTTCTAATTACCAATT
>JAQSVH010000009.1:7922357-7933782 GCA_029448705.1 Adansonia digitata
ATAAAAACTACTTTAAGCATTTAATTAATATTTATTTTACTTTAGTTATTAGTAATAATATAATTGTTAAGATAAAGATTAAATATAACCAATATGATTTGTTCATATAATTTTCAATATATTATAATTATAATTTATAAATAATTACTTAAATGTTATATAATATAAATATAAGAATAATATATCATTACCTTATAAACTAATTAAAGTATAGGCTCAATCTTATTAATTAATAGTAAAATAGGTTTCGTAATTTAAATCTCATATTAAACTATTAAGATGATTATACATTTATAGTATGCCACTAATTCATTATTATAGTAAATAGTAAATTAGTAATTGAAAAATAGGAAGTACTAATTAATGTTAATAAGCTATTATATTAATTTTAACAAATTTTTTATATATTTTAAAATTATGGCTCTTAATGGTGTGAATTGTAATTTGTAATTTATAATTTGTGAAGAAATAGTTAGAAAGTAAAACAACTTGAAAACAGAGGAAAAAGGAAGTTGATTGGCAAATTAGTTGACAGTATTCGGGTTAACTTGTGTCATAATCGTGTTTTCGCATAATTCATGTCTTCATCCTGTTTTCGTATTATTCGTATAAATCGTGTTATAATCATATCGTGTCGTATTAGATATAAATAAATCAATTTTAATCATATCATAATTATATCGTATCGCGTGTAACACAAATATAAACCGTGTCGTATTCATGTTTTAAGGTTTGACATAATTAATTAATTATATAGTGTTTGTGTATCACGTAATCGTGTTATGTCAAGAATGAGACACAACATGAAACACGACACGATGACGTGAATTGCTAGGTCTAGTATAGACTGGGTCTTCGATAAAATTTTTATAAATTTGAATTGACCCAAACATTTATTAAAAATATATTTATTAAAAAAATATATTTTTTATTTAAATTTAATTATAAAAATTATATGTAAATATTAATATAAAATAATATTTTAATATTTTTTAAATAGCACAATGAATTAGTATAAATATAATCCAAATCGAATTTAAATAAAAGGTTTGAAAAAAATTTTTAAATGACAACCTAATTCCTAAATAAGTTTAGTGAAAATTAGAGTGTGGTGCCAAGCCATGGCAAAATCCAACCCAAAAACTTTTTTGGAGTCCAAATATAAAAACTGGGCCGATGGCTTCAGCCTTCAGGGAACTGCCCATGCATCTAATCTCAGTTTCCAACTCACTTCCAACATTTCTCTCTGAATCAGATAGATAGAGAGAAAGGCAGCGCCTTTTATCCTTTGTCTGCTGCTTATGCGATTTCGAAAGTGAAAGAGAAGGTATTACTGGCTTTCAACTTCTTTCCTTCCGTTTTCAATTGCGCCTTTCTTTTTTTATTTAAACAGCTACACATTGTAGATAAAAATCTATATTTGTTTTTATAATCCAGATTTTTGGGTAAATTTGAACTTTCCTTTTTTCTTTTTAGCTTAGTTTAAGCTCTTAATTTGCAGGATTACCAAATTGGTTTATCTTATACTCCATGGAACTAGGCTTGTTTTGTAGTGCAAAAATGCGATTTATTGATGGGTGGATGAAAGTGAAGCATTTTTGGGGATTTTAAATTAATGGTAAAATATGGGCATACAATCTTCCCAACGAATGCTGGTGCAGTGGGTATTTTGTTTTAGTATTTTTAAGATATTTGATTTCTGCGTAGAATGAATTTTCAGTTTGCTTTTTAGAGTTATCGTTATCCATTTTGTTTAATGGAGTAACCTGCGTTACTGTTAAAAGTTTTTAATTAACTTTCATGTAGTGTTTAGAGTTAGCTTAACTAAGTAGTTGCATCTATAACAAATTTGTCTGTGATTAACCTTGTGAATGATGCACAGCGTCATTCAGTGATCAGCGAGGATTTATACGATATTAGATGCTTGTACGAGCTTCAATCGTGTTAGTCCAATTTTGCAACCGTTAACCTGGTAATATGAAACCGTTAATTCTCATTCGAACTGCTTTCTAATGTACAATATGTTCTAAGGGTCTTTTGCCAGGAAGTTTCTTAATTGTGTGTTTGTAATTTTGTTGTAGTATTTATTTGTCTTTTAGATTATTGTTTATTTGTATAGGTGCATAATGCATCAAGCCACAGTTCTTAGTGCTCGATGCTTCAAAGGAGGCACTCGTAAGTATTCCAATTGACATTCTTGACAATGTATTAAATTTTGGCTCCAATGTCGAAATTTTTTCCATTAAATTAAACCTAGTGCAGCTGAAAGTATTATTCTTTGCATTCAATTGTTTTATTTATTCCGTATATGTGGGGACAGTGTGGCGCATCAACCAAAAGGTTGGTATATTGTTCTCTTTTTGTATAGAATCCAATCCTAAATTATTAACATGAACAACTTTAACGAGGTTGGCTGCAGTACAACTGCTTGAAATTGAAATTCACAAGTTAATACTATGCATCTGTAGTTAAACTTTTTCTTCTTTTATTACATTTCTCCTTGACGCAACTATTGCAAAGACTCCTTGTCATTTGTAGCCTTTTATGTATACTATTTCCTCTTGCTTTTAGGAACATAAAATGGATGCTCCAAGCAGAATTGGTGAGCGATCAACCAGTGATGTTGTTGTCAGGCTACGAACACAAGAAGGGCGTGATGAATGGATATATTGTCATTCCAACATCCTTATAGAGAAGAGCAAATATTTTGCTGACCGCCTCTCTGAGAATTGGCCAACATGTCAGATACTTGACTCACGCAACTGTGTTGAGGTATACTGCCAGGAGTTAGACTTTGATCACCATGTCAATGTTCTACGCCTTCTCTACGTTGTTATAGATGGTTCAGTTGATGACTTGTGGAATGGTGTAAAAAATGCCCTTGGCATTCTCCAGGTTAGCATTCAACTTGGTTGCCCACAAATTGTAACTGCTTGTGTGAACTACTTGGAAGCTGTCCCTTGGGAAGAATCCGAGGAGGAGGAGATTTTAAGAATCATACCAGGCATGGGTTCTGACGTGGAGCCAATTCTTGCCCGTCTCCAACCAGTCAATCCGTCAGCTATACGTGGGATTTTTATCTCAACTCTTCGATTTGCCATGTCATCGCCACCTTCTCTGATGAATGATCTTAAATCTTCGGCTCAAGAGCAGCTTGAGTACATGGTAACTGAAGATGACGATTCCCCTTTATTAATTGCTGATGATGATATCAAATCTGAGGTAAAAGATTGTGTAGGGAGACTATTTTCTAGATTTAACAATCTGCTAGAAGAGTCGTTGTGTGAGCCCACAGAATCGGTTGGTATGGCAGGAAAGATGACATTATTTCAGTCATATTTAATGGACTTTTCATGGGCTTGTCAGCTGTTGACAAAGTTGGAAACAATGAGGGTATTTGTTAGCAGTTGGGTGGATGCATCCGATAAAATAGTGAAGGTAATGGAATCAAGTTCAAAAGTTGAAACAATTGAGATAAAGCTGAAGGTTGTTGAGGTTGTGGCAAAAGTTTTGGAGTCAATTGGGTATGGCACTGTTATTTTGCCTACTGCTAAGCGGCTTCACATGGTGAAAGTCTGGCTTCCGTTTGTACGGGTGGTGAAACCTCTGATCGATTCTGTCACGACTAACAATGAGGATTCTTTGGCATTTAAAATGGATGGTGAACTTTGGCAATCACTGGAATCAACATTTGTTTCCATAATTCTCGCATTGCCATCCGCTAACCAAGCTGAGATTTTGACTGAATGGTTAGGAAATGAGCATATCCGGTATCCAGATCTAACTGAGGCATTTGAGGTGTGGTGTTACAGGTCCAAGGTTGCTAAGCGGAGACTGGCATCGTTAGGGAGCAACCATTGTATGACTAACACACTTTGAACCTTTTCTCTCATGTTGTTTAGGCTCTGATTCAGTAACCATGCTCAGTCATTGATCATTAAGCTTTTTGATTTTTGTTTCGTTGTATATATTAGGTTACAGTTGCGATTACACTGGGAAGTTCATTAAAGAATGGATGTCTTAGTTATCAGCCCTTCCTGCTCTTGTATTGTTTGAAGTTGAATATTTAGTGTTTTTAAATCATCTAATGCTAGATCCTCTATAATTGTATAAACCAGGTGATTAATCTCATTGAAAATGAATCAAGGTTATATATATATATATATAACCAGATATAACTTCGATTTTAAAATACTAAAATCCTATATGAACAGAATCTTGAGAAAGAATTAGTGGGCATAAAGGTTAATACCTATGTGGAAGGCAAGCTTCAAAACTGTATTTGGTTCCCCCACAACCAGAATGAACTCCGCTGGTAAAAGAAAACAGAGTTTGAACATCTAAAACAACAGGAAAAAGTTTTTGTTTTATGTGCCAAAGTAGTGTCGGGAATCTTCTTTAGATAAAGACATGGAGCCATTCCATTAGAGCCTTTTCTTTGAATCTTGAGAAATGGAAATGGGGTCAATTTTATGGAACAGAAGGGGCAAAGTTTAACGAGACGTTATATTTTATCCCCAAAATAAGTTTTCATTCCATTGGAGATGGCATTGTTTAATGCTAGTTAGATTTGTTTAATACTAATTTCCTGGGTTTGGTTTATACCTTTTCGTCATTGTTTAATACTAGTTAATCATTCCTAGTATATACTTGCTCCGCAAGCAATTCGGAAAAAAATATATGAATATTCAAACCCTCAATCGATTTAATTAATCCTAATAAAAAAATACAACTGTTAGTCTTCTATGCTTTTATTTAATAAAAGCAAAATCTTCTAAGTCCTCCCACAACTTGATGGATTATTGCTGCAATATTATCTCATGCTTGATTAGTTTATTCCGCCATAATCCTTTCTTTCCATTTTTTTAAGGTTTTCTTTGAACGGAAATAATAGGGTCCCATACCTTGAGCCCTTAACAAATTAAGTTTTGTACACTTTGCATACGTTATCCATTCGAGTTCCTTTTTCTAAGGACGTGTAGCTGAAAAATAAAAGAAGGGCTGCAAAAAGATTTGAATTTTAAATTTATTAGACGTCATCTCTTAACCAATTGATTTAAGTTTCGGTTTGCATCCATTCGAAATGTTGATGTTAATTAAACACTTCATGCAGTAGTCATGATTCAACTTTCAGGATGTTTCAATCTTCACGCATTGATAAAGGGGTAGAAATTGCAAATCCTGTTTTTGATAAGCTAACATCAAAGCTTTGACCACTTTCATCAACAATTTTCCTGGTAACAGTTTTGCTTCAAAGAATTCAGTGGCAGCAAACTCTGCTCTTAAGATGCAGTACTGCTCATGAGATATAGTTTAAATAGAGAGGAAAGCAATCGGTTTAAACATAAGCAAAGAATAAATTTAGTAAAATTTTCCTCATCCATTTGATGAAATACTACATTCACACCCAAATTTGACTAAAATTTGATATACCAATATACCCAACTAACTAGTTTTATGATATCAATCCATCTAACCAATCACCCAAAACTTACAAAATTAATATACAATCCTCAAATATATGGTGAGATCCTCAATCGTTTTAAGGATCCAAATTGTGCTATGCAAGGTATGAACCTATACTAGGAGAATTTTTCATCTCTCTTTACACTACCATGCATTTCCCTTGTTAGAGAAAATAAATAGAACAGGAAGAAATAGTGAAAAGAGGACCCTTGAAACCATTGCCTTATAAGTTTCTTGACTCCGGGTGTCTTCTTGTTCGAATCATATTTGTCAGGCAACGAAGTCCGGTAACAATTGCGCCAGGAACGTTTTTCGGTTCTGAATGTTGATGTTGTCATATGCAGCCGAAGAGTGAGGTGTGGAAGGGTTCATGGCACCAAACTCGTTTGGTTCACCAATGTCTAGCCTTCTCCCCATTTGCATGCTTTGGTTTGGGAGGAAAGTTTGATGAGTTCCTGATAAGGAGAGGTTTTCGCAGTGGGGAAGACCGAGAGTGAGGGAAACACCATTACCTGCAAACCTTGGAGCAAACTGTTCAGCATCAAACCGTCCGATTTCTCCGATAGGGTATTGCCCAAAACCTCCCATGAAATCTGTATTGGTTCCCATGAATAAGTAGCCATCCTTGCCAAACTTCACGGAAACCCCATTGCTTGCCTCACTTTGATTGATATCCATGTTCATTGATGGGACACTTGTTGGGGACTGCAACAGGTCAGTGCTCCTTGGTTTCTTTGGACTTCCTTGAGTGATCCCTTCCAATTCGGATGAACCAATGAGGGAAAATGTTGACTGGCGGCGGACATTTCCAGCAAGGGGAGACGTTGGAGCCGTAGAAATGGACATTGAGGAAGCAGCAGTCTGGCTTGTGAGATTGCCCGGTTTGGAATTGAAATTTTTAGCCTGGTTCTCGGCAGGAATTTTCTCCGGAGCAGTTGATTTGGATGTTGAATCTTCATGATTCTGGCTCTGGGTCTTGCTTGTTTTGTCCTCTGAACCATTCTGTTCTTGCTCCTTGATTTCCTCTAAGTACATCTCTTCTACCATTGGTTTCCAAAGCCGAACTCGAGCATTTATGAACCAATTAGACACCTGATTTATCACCCGCCCAAAAAGAAAAAAAAAATTCCCAGAATTAAACATGCCACAATTCTGATAACAGTCGCAAGACAATGCCAAAGAATGCAGAATTTAGCCAGTACCTGACTCCTGGTAAGCCCTGCTTGTTTAGCAAGCATGTGCTTGTCTGAGTCTTTAGGATAGCTGAAATGCAAATAAAGAAAATCAGATCCTAATTTAAGAAATTTTAAGGAATATATACAGACATTTCAAATGAGGGAATGAGAATTATATATGCTTACGGGTGGAGAAAGTGTTCAAAGAGCCAAGCTCGAAGAACGGAAACTGATCTCTCTGGCAATCCTCTTTGGGGTCTCCAAGCATTGTGCTGGATCATTCCCAACTGCTGAAGTGCTCTTTGTTGTCGAAGCTGATGATCAACGAACTTAAGTCTGGAGCCCTCTATTTTCCCTCCTGGGCAATCTTCTTCTTCACCTAAACTCTTGCTTGCTGCTCGAATTTGACCGGTTATTGCATCTTTCAAGCACCGAAACTGCTTTGAGATGGTCTTTAATGCAAGAGATGTGTACGTCTTAGCAGAGCCAATTCCAGCTGCTTGCTCAAATGAGGAAATCACAATCTGCATCTGGTGATGGTATTGCCTATACCTTTGATCCACCTGGGAAAAAAAAGACTACAATTCAACGTCAGTGATTCAAGGTTGGCATTCAATCTTGATAACCAAATTTCAAGAACCTGGCATACAAATTTTTAACTCCAATATGTAAATTTCGTTGATTTGAGGTCTAAAATCAAACAAGAACTTTCAATTTCAAGAAAAAACGACAAACTTTATCGTCTTCTTCTTCTTCAAAGATTGACATCTGAAGGGATAAGACCTAAAAAATGTTGAAATTCCAACACATGACTCAATGAAAGTAACTTTTATCCGATTGTTTTCCATGATTCTCTTCGTTACTGTTATTATTATGTATTAAGACTCAACTGAGTTTCCCCCATAGTTGGAGCAAAGATTTTCCTTGACAAACACAACTTTCCCAAGAAAACAAACTTATTTTCTCATACACTCTCACTTTTAAAAATCAAACCAAACCCACCAAAACAAATAAAAATGCAATCGACATCCGTGTACATATATATAATATAATTTCAATACCTCATCAAGCATGTTAATTAGCTTTGCTTTCTTCATCTGAATTTCCTGTCTCTCTGCCGTGGTCAGCTCGCTGCCGCGCTTCCCACCTGCCTCCCCACCACCAGAGCCATCTCCGGCCACCGTCGACGATTCTCCATTAGCCTTACTGCTATTGCTATTATTTCCACTACCCTTCCTTGCCAATTCGCTCTTTGTAATCCCAGTATTGTTAACATTAACAACCTCATCAAGAAGCTCTTGAGCAGCCTTCAAGTATTTAGAGCTCAAAAACACACTTTGTATACCCGACACCCTATTGGTCACGCCAGAACCTGAAGAAGCCGACCTGCCCGAAACCCGCACTTCCTCACCTGAAACTGCTCCATAACCGGGCTGCTGTTGGGAAGAAAGGCTCAAAGAGAGTCCCTGCTGAGCGCGTGGAGCTTCACGCGCTGCTAGAGAAGGGTCAACAGGGTTGTACAAGTTGTAATGGACACGCTGGACGAGGCCATGCAAGGGGGAGATGTCGTGTGAACCAGGGTCATGGTTGGCGCCTGAGGTAGTAGCAGGGACGGGGATGCCGACAAATTGCTGAGTGTTAGGAGATGGAGCGTGAGGGGAGAGGGAATTAGCGTTGAGGAAAACGAGGTTGCTTGCCGGCGGAGTAGCGTTATCCGAGTACTGAACATAGGCAGGGTTCATGAGTACGAGGGTTTGGAGACCGTCAGTTGCTTGGATTTCGGGGTTCCCATGAAAGTACGTCGCCATCTCGGATGCTTTGTTTTTCCTATGAGTTTGCAAATCTAATAGTATTTTCTGTGCTTTCACTTCATTGAAAAGAAAAACAAAGAGCAAGTATTAGTATACTTTCATAGTCACAAACATTAAAAAAACAATCCATCCGTAACATCAGTCTCAACTACAACACAAAAGCTTACACATGTTTTACCTTATTCTTCACCAATTAATGAATCCCGACACTTTGAATCAACCCATTCGAGAACTTGCTTGGCTGATCGATGAATTGTGGGAGAAAATTGGAGAGAAAGTACTTTTGTTAGTTTAGAAACAGCAGGTATAAATGGGATATTGATGGTCTTCGGATGATCAAGTGGATCCTGCAAAAATTAATAGAAAAAAAAAAAGGATGATGACCCTCCACAAAGTTCAACAACAAGTAACTGTGATTGACTCAATGTTTGAAAATAAGCCACGTTATACTAGTCGCCTCTTGTTCTTTCATATTCCAGAGCTTGAAGAAATGGGAATTGCAGGAGAAGGAGATCAAGAAGGGGGAGAGGGAAAGGAAAGGGAGTAGAGGAAAGAAAGCTATGGTTTTTATATAAAGATAAGAGAGAGAAATCTCAGACACAGAGATTGAAAGAGAGAGGGAGAGACATTGAAAATAATTGATTGTAGTAACAGTTAATAGTATTTGATACCTGGTGTTATGGCAATCTGAGTGTGCACGTGCTCCATGATCATCTTCACTGCAAAAGAAAACAAGGATTTTTAGCTTTTAAAAAAAAAACCATTAAAATTTGATAAGGAAAAGCTGATCCAGCTAATAGCTAAAATACCATAGTTTGAGAAAAACAGAAAGACATATGAACTATCCATTGGAATTTATGATTTTTTTAATCAATTCCCAGCTTCAAAAATATAGAGAGGAAAAGGAAAGCTAATCCTTTTTGTCAGACTCAAATTCTCTGCAACTCCCTCCCCCCAATTGAAAATGGCAAAAAAGAAAGAAAGAGAGAGATGGGATTAAAAGACTGAGAAAAATTAAAAAAAAGATGTACCCATCTTTTATTCACTTCAATTATCTACAGATTTTTGGCAATTTTCTTCAATCTTTAATTCCCATTTTTTTATCTTATTTTTTTTTTTCTAAGTTTTTGGAGAAAAAAATTATTTCACTTTCAAAGAAGCTAGGAAAATATATAGGAGTAAAGTACATTAAATTCAAAGAATTGCACCATTTTTTGGGGGTTTTTTTTTTTTTTTTCTGTAGTGCAACAGTGATAGGTTGTTATCTTTCATAGATGATGAATCCCCCTTTCCCCTTTCTCCAGCTTTTCTTTTTTACGGCTTTTTAAGGCCAAGTACCTGCGAATAGATCAAAAACAAAGGCACTTCTTTGATTTGACCCTCCCTTTTCAAATCATTTGATGCAGCCAAGCAACTTTGATCATCAACTGTAGAAACCAACCATTCTTCTCGTTTCTTTCCTTTTCTTTTTTCTTTTTTTTCTATGAAAGAAAGAGAATGATAGCTGTTTTCTGATATACAGTATATATATTTATCAAACTCTTTTCAAAAAAAAAAAATATCAGAAGATTTGAGAAAAGTCTTCTTCCACACCAAAGCTTAATTAAGAAAAGAAAAAAAACTAATAATAATAATAATAATAATAAAAGAAGAAGAAGAGATGATAATGATGAACAGAGAGAGGCTGAAGGGTCCTACTTCTCAATTCAACAATAAATATCTCTTTGTCTTTTTCGTTTTCTCTTTTTTATTTTTCATAATTTTTGGGGCTAATATTTTTGTGGTTGGATGCCAGAGTTTGAAGATAAAGCAATTAAATTGCAAAGGAACATAGAGAACCAACCACCATAACACCTACTTTAATGCTTGAAAAAAGTTAATATACAAATAAATACTAGTACCCAAACTAGTACAAATATATGTATTATATTATTTTAATTTCTATAATATATATTTACAAAGTTAAAGGAAAAAAAACAATTGTTTATCTGCATAAAAATTTTGAATTTGATACATAAAGATGATATCTACCCAAAGGTGAATAGTTTTGATCCATGGAACAAAACAGCAAACTAGCACAAATATATATATTACATTATTTTAATTTCTATAATATATATTTACAAATTTATAGAAAAAAAAACCATTGGTTATCTGCATGAGAATTTTGAATTTGATATATATAAATATAAAAAAGAAATCTGCCCAAAAGTAAATAGTTTTTATCTATGAAAACAAAACAAGAACAGTGTGGTCCAAATCAAATGCATGAATGTGTGAATTTGAATCAATTAGTGCTTCCAACTGTGTAGGGCCAAGCTGAGTAATTCTCTCATGCATCTCAAGACCCTTTAGCAAAATTTTTGTAGAAACTTACAAAATAAAAAAAGGAAAACAGAAATCTTCTGCTAAATGTATTTATTAGACATTTTCTGACTTTAATGTTCTTAATTTCTATCCTAATTATTATTATTATTTTTTTTATATTCTGTCTTCATCCTCCCAATCAACCTTTTCAGGGCTTCAAAGGGATTCCTCAAAACCACAGAAACCAAAAAAAACTTGAAGGTGTCTGGTCGCAATATATATATATATATATATAAAATATCAAATAGAAAAGAGAAGTTGACCTTGATGGGAAGGGTAGGAAAAAGAATGATATCCAGGAAGATACTGTACGGAAGAGCTATTTAATTAATGAGACATATTAACGGAGGTCAAGTGACACCAATTGAAATTATATATAATTAATATGTAATTTTTTTTAATTTTAGTAAAAATAATATATTAAATATAAAAATTTTAAATAATGAATAAATAATTTTAAACTAATATTTATAGGCATAGGTTATGTCTACATTTTAATTAATTAACTCTGTGAAGAACAAAATCGACTTATTTTTCTCTATCTGATCAGTACATCTTCAGGAAACTCTGCTATCACCATCAACAACAATTATACTGGTAGAATAA
>JAQSVH010000009.1:7942018-7960354 GCA_029448705.1 Adansonia digitata
CTGTGGGATTTGAACCCACGCCCTTTCGGACCAGAGCCTAAATCTGGCGCCTTAGACCACTCGGCCAAACTGTCTTGTTAACGCTGGAAAATTTATAATTTGGATTTTTAATAGCTACCAATAATTGTTGCCGCAAATTTTATTCCAACAGTCGTCCACCGTACGATTACACGATTCAAAAAAACTAAAATACAAATGATGATATATATATATATATTTCAAATTTTATATAATACTAATTATAAATATATTAAACTTATATCAATACGAAATACTTTAAACTAGGCACGGGTACTCAAATCGTTGTCCAAAGGTTTCATCAACTGATTATGGGTTGCCAAGTTGAAATATAAGAAACTGTTTTGATAATTCATTCTGACTTGATTTCATTATTGCTTGTTCCTCCCACATTTCCCTACTCTTTTGGTCTTCCATTTTCTTTCAATGGGTGGAAGGCAGGGATTCGATAACTCGTCATCCTCAAAATTTGAAGCCGGCGAGGAGGAACGTTGAGAAAGTCCTCATTCTTCTTAGTCAAATGGATCGATTCGTGGGTCATGTTCGCTAGCCATCAGCATCCCAGTGCACAAACAAGTTGGGCACATCACCTAAAGTACAACTCACTAATTAGCCTCTGGATTCTGAAAGCTCAAGAAGAAGCATATCTATGTTACTAGGACTCGAGAGTTAATGTTAGATATGAATATGTAACTAACACAAATATGCTCAATTATTTTTAAATATTTTCATCTATTTGGAGGATCATATCCCTGTACTATATCTAAATATGTGTCAAACAGTTTGAGTAACTTAGAAGCATATTTTTAATCTTAGATTTACGCATATCCAGTTTACCTTTCCTGAACCAGAGCAGTTTGGACACCTCTCGGTAGTAGGCACTTTCAAAGTCCGACCAGAAGCACATGATAGTGATATCAGATCAATGCTCAAGCATACACCACTTGCAGAACATCTTGCACAGGCCAAATATCCTGCTCTTAGGCAAACACCAAAAAAGCAAAAGAAATAAAAATTAAGAGAAACTCAAGGGAAAGAGGAGAGTGTAAGAATCAATTAAGGAATAAAAGAGAGTTAAAACCTATGTTGCTCCTACTCTTTATTTTTCTTTAATTACCCATGTCCGACACATATTCGGATATGGGTATGGGGATATGACCCTCCAAGGGCCCTTCAAAATATATGGAAAACCTAGAAAAAATTAAACATCCTCATATCGGACATATACCCATATCTGACACCCACACCCGAGTCTGAGCACATAGGTTAAAACACCGCAAGAAAATCAATAAAAAGTGCATGTCCATGGAACAAACTAATACATACCATTTCCATGGCAATATTTACACCTTTTCTTCTCTTGCTGTTCAACATTGTTGGCTTCAATTAGCATCAAGGCTGAAATGACACCCACTGCCCCCCCTGAAAAGGATGCGACAATGGGATCGACCTGACTGAACCAAGAAACCAATAAGTTGTTACCGTAACTTTAATTGTCCATTTGTATTCCTTTGCATCAAAGCAGTAGTTAGTTACTCCATGTTTTCAATTTTGCAAATTAAGATAAGCCCAATGCATACCTCAACTGCAATGGCAGATGCATGTTGCGTATGAAATCTTCGTACGAGGTGCCTCCTAGACCTAATTTTAACTCCAGCTGCCATGAAAACTAGATTATAATTAGAATAACATTAACAACTAGTAAGTAGAGATAAAAATAGTTAGATCAACTAGATACAAGAAGACATGCACTTGGCATGTCGCTTGAGCGAGACATTTATTGCTTGGGGTTAGAGTAGCCGCTAAACCTAACCGATTAATAAACACAGAATGAAAGGACCCGTTTCAAATTAAAACGAGAATATACATCACTTGATTCCAGCCTTGGTAACCATTAATTTGGTCCAAAACCCCTTCTCTATTTTTTTTTTTCATATATAAGCAACTAAACTCTCATAATGTAACCATATAGAAATGAGTCTATAAACACTATACATGATAGTTAAAGGAAGGAAAGACGGCTTAAAATCTAAGCACGAATACTACGGTTTGGAGTCATGAAAACCAAAGATAAAATTAAAAGTACTTAGTACTTACTGTTGGTGCGATAAGACCTCCAAATACAATTATTCCAGATATAAATGCTAGGCTTGTGAAGTAGAGCTGCTTCATTGTCTTCGGCGTCTGCTTCAGCAGAAAGGTTAACAAGGTGACTAAACAGCACAATGAAAAGGTCAAAATGCATCACTAACCACAGATCCCAAAAGGGTGTTTTAATGCAATTTCCAGCACAAATAACATTGTGTTTTTCAGGCATTTCTTCCGTGCTTCTACTAATTAACCGTAAAAAGCGAAATATACAATACATCAGGACCTTAAAACTCACCACATAAGAGAAAAAAGGAATTGAAGATGGAATGTCAGGCATCTCATCTGTTTCTTCATCGCCATTCTCCTTGATAACTTTCACTTTCTTTATCCGCTGTTGGATCCGTAATCTCCTTACCTATACCAAAAAAAAAAAAACTTTCTTAGGAAAAATCAAATGAAAAACAACATCAAATACATTAACCCAATTCACAAAATCGTAATATTCTGTCATCTCCATTTTCGACCTGTATTTCATGGACTGACGACAAAATTCCTTGACAACTTGCACGTATATTATGTTATCTTATGTAAATTGATGTTAATTGTGAATCAAGAACACCAGAATGGCTTCTGAATATAATTTGGGGATTTGGTGCTTCAGATTCCTAGGAAAAATCTGTATATTTATGACAATTGACTTACCTCTTCCATGAGGAGAAAGATCTTATTGCGCCTACTCCTTATATTATCTTCAATTTCCTGCAGCTGCATCTTCACAAAATCCTGAACAGTGTCCGGTCCCTCAATGATGCAATAGTTACTGAAAAACAAAAAGAGAACTGAATTCCTTGCAAATTTTACTTTGAAAGTAAACAATAATAAACGCCAAAAGTTAAATCCCTTTATGTGATGGTAAATCAGAAACCCAATAACAAAATCAAGTAACACAACGGAGATTTTAAGAAAAATCAATAATTCATCAACTTTTTAGCATATAAAATTTCAAGTTTTCCACTGCTATGCTATATTACCAGAAAACTGGACTCAATAAACCGAAAAGAATTGCGAAGAAAAAAAAAGAGCAAAGCAAAAGGGGAAAGGGAATTTTTGGAAAGAACCTGGGAACGTTATCACCAGAAGGGGAAGCGTTGTCTTTAGAGGAAAAACAAAGGAATGGAGAAGGAGAACAGTTTTTAGATGAACAGAGGGACTTGCGATTTCCATTGAAGGGAATTAGGGCTTTTGAATTTGGAGGAGATGTCGCTGGAAGAAGAAGACGAAGATGGTGAGAGTAGAAATGCAGAGTGCCCATTTTTTTTTTTTTAATCAATTTCTCATATCATTCCGTTACAAAACCTGTACAGACAGTTGTTGTTTTTGAAGGGTTTAATAGAACAAAATTCGCAAATACTGTAATACCACGTGTTACTTGCCAAACTTTTTGCCTCCCGTTGTTATCGTTTTCCGTTAACGTCAGTACCACATCGGTTTTAAATAATTTTTTTCATATACAAAGTTCACTCTTTAATTCTTCAATAATAATAATAATAATAATAATTATTATTATTAATATATACATGTAAATATATTTATGTTACATGCATCTATACGTTTATACACTATTATAAATATTTAATATTAAAAAAATGTTAAGCTTTTAAACAAATAAAATCAGTTCAAATTTAATAGTTTTATTTAGTAAATACATTTTATTTTAAATAAAATTATGAAAAATTAAAGTGATCATGATAGAAAAAAAATATTAAGAATCAGTTAAAAGAATCAAGTAACTGAAATTTTAAAATAAAAATAAAAATGTTATAATAGTCAACATTAGATAATACCGACCAATATATATCAGTTCAAATTTGTACAATAATATAAAAATTGAAACGATAAAATACTTTTATTTTGATTTTCGTTAAAATTGATTAATACCATTTGATATAATCCTTATTATACTTTCTTTAATTTTTAATAGGTGCATTAGTTTAAATTAGTAAGATATTATTTAAAAAAAAAAAGAAAAAGAATTTTCTATTCGATGTATTATTCTTACTAAATTTATTACAGTTTTTTTTTCCCCCTTTTGCATAAATATCAATGTTGGTAGTCATTGGTTAACATTTGATAATCTCTTTTAGAAGAAAAAAATTTTTGGTAATTTCTTTATTAATCTTGATCAAGTGTGATACGTAAATTATTTTCATCTGTTCAACAATTTGACAGAGTATGAGTTCAAGTCAATGTATAAGATTTTAATCTGTTTTTTTTATTTTGAAAAAAAAATGAAATTGTTTATATACATTAAAATTTATGAAATAATGAATGCCACTTTATTTTCTTTATTAAACCATGCAACATTCCTTTCAATGGAAATTTAAAATTAAAAAAATCATATGAATGATGATGACAACATAAATACTAAGACCAAAACCAAGAAAACAACTACCAATGGTGAAAACCAACAACTTTCAGATTCACCATAGCCATGGTATGGATCAGCAGCCCAATTTAAGGCTTCTTTGCTGTATTTTGTTTCCTTGGAAATCATCACAACGTTCTTCCTTTCTTCGGATAATCTTATATGAGATAAAATGTGAGGGAAAACTTCTTTTGAAGACTCTTCACCAATCAGTAAATCTGAATGTCCATAGCCGTCGACAACAACTCTTTCATGTCTGAAACCAGGTTGGTGCAGCTTCACATACTTGTTGGCTAGAAATGAAGTCTCTGGGGTCACCAGAAGGCTTCGTCCGCCAGAGATGTATAGTGTCGAGAGGGCCATTCTCTCTGGATGAATCAAATACGAGTTATTCCCTTTACTCTCGACAATGAATCCGGACTTGCAGATTTTCCTCAGGTGAGGAAAGGCTGCCATGGGGATCTTTGTTGTGCTTTGCTTGTTTAACCAGTGATGCATTGTTGGGGTGAGGTTTTCATGCCAGAATGCGCTGCCAAATATGCCAGAAAAGACCTCGCATTCGCTGCAAGTGCATCGCTCGTAGCGAGGTATCCAACGGGCTATAGACTTTAGGAGCCGATGTCGCAAACTCGCCTTCGATGTCTCTAGCAGAGGCAAGATTTTGTTCTTGCCTAGCAAAGCCATTGATATCTGTAGGTTGAGTTGATTTAGATGGAAGTATAAGGTTCTCATGCAATATCAAATTTACGACATTAATTTGTGTCAAAATAATTTGTCATAAAAAGGGAAAACTCACAGGGACCAAGGGAAGCCACATTTTGACAGCGGCTAATTTAGTCAGCTTGAAGAACATTGAAGAGTTGGTGCAACACAAAGAAGCAATTTGAGTTGCAGAGATATGTCCTCCCATGAGAGCCATGTGAATGGACAAGCCTCCAACACAGTGTGCAACTACATGTACCTTCATGCTTGGACCGTGGAATTCGTGGATCTTGTCGATTACTGCAAATGGAATGTAGAAAAGAAATTAAGTTAGCCACTCAGAAGCCAATTAGATAAATGTATCTGATCTTATCTAGAGCTTGTTTTGTAATTTTTGTTACCCGCAGGTATATCATATCTTCCAATATCTTCAATGGTGAAGTTGTTCGAGGGATTCGATACATGCAATCTTGATTCAAGTAGCCATATTTCATGCCCTTCTGCCAGTAAAGTCCGGATTAAATCATTCGCTTCTGTTGGCAGCCAGAAACTCTCTGTGGAATGGCCATTAAGTAGAAGTACCGGGTGCTTTTCTTCCTTGAGCTTCCATCCACTTTGATCACACTTCCACTGCCTACAACTGACGATACATCCATCTTCTGCATCATATAGAGTAAGCAACCAAAATTAGAAATTATAATTTGTTCACAGATATACATAAATAAATTAAAAAAAAAAAAAAAGCAACCAAAAGGTCACTTACTTCGGTGTACTACTTTTGAAACATCTCAAATTTACAGTATAAAATACTTTCTTACATTGTTTACCATACATCTTTTATTGTTTGTTTACTGATGTATGTATCATAATTTTCCCCATTTTTTCTATAAAACTAACACTGTTAAGGATTGTTTTTCTCCTGGCTCAATCAAAAGCAAGCAAGCAAGACTCAAGTTGTAACTTCTAAGGATCTTTAACAAGTTCACACTCCTGCCTACCTGTTTTTATTTCATGGAAAGTATTTTCTGGATAAGAATTGTTGGTAGAATCTGTCTGGTACTCTTTGTGACTTTCATGCGGTATTTGTAAAACGTAAGTTCTAAGGAGATTCAACGAGAAGTGATAAATAAATCTTCCTTTATCATTTCCTTCAATGCTAAATAGGCTTTTCAGTAGTTCAATCATGGAGATTCTAAGCTCTCCTTTTAAGTTCAATCCATCCTCCCCAGCGAAGTTATTGCCAGCAAGCCTTTTGAATGTCACATACAATGTTGTTGTCTCCCTCCAAGAATATAGTGCGAAAAGATAAGGATTCATTATCTTCTTTCCCTCAAGAATATATCTGCATTTAATTAATGTCATATATTTTCTAGTAACAAGAAAGTATTAAGAGGCTATGCAGCCCTAACTCTTCATCTTTCTTAAAGTACCCACATCCGATGCATTTTCGGATATGGATATGAAGATATGACCCTCTAAGGATCCTTCAAATATATGAAAAAATTTAGAAAAACTGAACATATCCGTGCCGGAGATATGCCCATATCTGGGACTCACACCCGCATGAGTCCAAGTAACATAGTTAACAAGAATGCAAATGGATGCCTTATTGTACCTTGAACCAGAAGCAGCAATAAGAAGAAGGCGGTAGTGCATATATTGTGTGTAAGGGGTTCTGCAATCTACTTCAAACATGTCTACTTCCCCATCTATAACATGCAACTTATCTTTCTCAATGGCTCTGAAGACAACATAACCGCCAACTTTCCCTTTGAAAGTTGGACAAGATTTTCTCATAACCGAATTCCAATCATCGCAGTTGTTCAGATTCTGCAAGTTTATCTTCATTATCAGAGAAGCTCTGCATGGCATACCCCCTACATAACCTCTCATGTTTTCTTTGACAGACAGATATGATGTCTCTTTGCTCCTTAAATAATTATCATGTGTTTCTTTATATGGATTTTGATGATCAACCAGTTTCGAAATGGAATCTGTATAATTGTTTGTTTTGTAATTGAGAATATCCTTCACAAGGTGCTTACTTACATGCTCAGCGGCTGCTGCAATGGTAAGGCATGGATTGACACCGACCGAGCATGGAATTAGAGAAGCATCACAAACGTAGAGGCCCTGGTGCACTAAACCAGGAGCCTTCGGATCGAAAACCTGACCATTCGGACTACAAACACCATTTGAAAAATCTGATGTTGCATTGCAACCACCTAGAAGATGTACTGATGTGCTTCGGTACTTCGACATGAAAAGAATTCCCCCTAGTTTCTTGGTTATCTTTTGAAAGACCTCAACTTTTCGGGGCAGTAAAGGGTCATGGGGCGGATTAAAGCAAAGTTCATTGGTTTCCTTTTCGAATGTAATCTTCCCATCACTCTTGTCATGTCCCATTGCATTGAGCACCATTGCTTGGCTTGACTTAGAACCTATGAGATGTTTTAGTTTATCAATAACACCATGAAGGAACCAGTAACCGGACGGCCATCCAAATGTTAAAATCCCTTTAAACAAGATGTAAGGATAAGCAGTAGGAAGTACAGCACTCTGCACCAGGAAAAAATAAAAATAAAAAACGAACAATGAATGAATGAAAGGAGGGGAGAAAGAAGAAAGAAAAGCCAGTTTCAGAAGAGTATACATTACAAAAATGAGTAAACAGCTCTTTTCTTGACGAAATCAATATAAATTGCCAACTCAAACCAATAAAATCAGCATTCAGCAAATTTGAAACTATCAGTGAATGGACAGTATGAATCATGATGAAGCCAGTGCAAAGTTTATTGTTATAATAGATGAGTCAGAACATATTTAGATAGTTGTATCAAAGCCAATAATGCCCATCTAGACCTCGTGAGACTTCAATCCTTTAGTACTTCCCTCAGTTTCCTCGTACTAAGCCAGTAAAAGCCCTATGTTACTTGGACTCAGTGTGTGTAAAATATGGGTATATGTCCAACATGGGTATATTTAAATTTTTTTTTTTTTGAAGTTTTTCATGTTTTTAGAGGGTCACTGAAGGGTCAGATTCCCATACCTATGTCCGAATATGTGTGAGACACCAATGTTGGATACATATACTTTAAGGAAAATGAAAAGTGTTGAGCAACATAGAGCAAGAAAGTAGGAGTCAGAGCCATGACATGAATTAAATTCTAATGTGGAATAAACATTGAGTCAAGTTCTCTGCTAGCAAAATCTTGAAACCTGAATTGTAAACCCAATGAAGAAGAATAAGATGAAGAGATGGATGGCCCCGGTCGTGCTTGAATAGGCGTCTTTGGTAGTTGCTTTCTATCTAGTCCATAAGCATTCAAAGGTCCAGTGCTTCCAGCAAGATAAGCAACTGTATTTCCATTACAGCTGAATCCAGACCCAAGTGCCTCTGAGAGTTTCAATCCTCTCATTTGTGATTTGAAAAGTATTGCAGTTGTGCCAAAAACTCCCGCTGTGGAAACATGAAATTGAGGCTACCATTTAAGGTTTTGAAAACAAAAATTTTGAATTTATATCTAATTATATTTCATCATTGCTTCATAGTTCATACCTGACAGGATCACAAAATCAGCTTTTATATAATCGATCTCATTGAAGTAAACAAGCCACCTTCTTTTTCCACCAATTTCACCATCTTGGCCTGTTTCATTCGGATTTTTAACAACATACTGAACTTCACACTCTGTCCTAACCATACACCCTGCCTGCATCACAAGAAGTTCTGATTTTTACTGAAATTCATGAGAATATGTGTACATTTGGACACTACGTAACTTGGACTCGAATGTTGGTATCGAATATGGACATGTATCTAATACGGATATAAATCAATTTTTTGAAGTTTTTCCATGTATTTGAGGGTCCTTGGATATTCTATGTTCGGATATATGTCGAACACGAGTACTTCAAGAAAATGAAGAATCCGAGCAACCAAAACATTCCAGAGTTAAGAACAATAATGCAACCAGAGCAAATAAAAGGAATAAAAATGGTAACTGAAAAACAATGTATCAAGTTAAAAGAGAATGTGCCTGAATTGCTGATACAAGATAGTTTTTGTCAGTAGAATTCTTGGCATTATAAGGACAACCAGCAAGGCAATTTCCACAGGCTATGCATGTATCCAAATTTTGATGGTTCGGTGATCTGGATGGAGACTCTTCAAGATCAAAATTCATGCTTAACTTCAGTGAATCTTGAACAATTTCTTTAGCCTCCCCCACATCGATTTCTTTCATGATTTTACCAATGGGGAACTGGATGGGAACACTTTGAAGTCTCAACATGGAAGCAGCCGAAGCTTCACAACTATCCCAGTCTCGTTCCCATTCCTTCGGCCATTTTGAGTTTCTCCGAGTTCGAACTGGAGTTGGCAGCATTACTCCGGCATTCACTAGTGAACCCCCACCAAGTCCACAAGCTACTGCTGCCAGTGAATCATTTTGTTCATAAACCTATCATTTCATTAATAAACGATCATAATTTTGTTTATTCTATAGTTAAAGACATTTATGAGGTTCCAAACACATCTCATAACCTATGTTAACCGGACTTGGGATAAGTTTCGGATATGAATATGCATGTAACATGGGTTTACTAATTTTTTTTTATATATTTGGCGGATCATACCCATACCCCATGTCCGAATATGTTAAACATAAGTACTTTAAATAAAGAGCCCTGTCTAACATAGCTCATAATAATAGAAAGGGAGACTGACCTGAAACAAAGCATCCCTTGGGCCACAGCTGACACCTAAGTTCTGACTTTCCATCCTCACAGCTGACATTATCCGGAAACTGTCTGTTGGGAAATCCTTAGCTTCCCATTTTCGTCCCTTCTCTACCAGGCATACCTTGACTCCCGCCATCGACAACCGACAAGCAGCAACTGAACCACCGTATCCAGATCCCACAACAACAGCATCATATCCATCTTCTCCTCCAAAAAGCATTTGTTTTGAATCGGCTAGTTCCTCCATTTTCTTTGAATCTCAGAACTGAAAAGCTTCAGGACCACCTTCTACTGATGTCTATTGGCTTATCTCACAAGCAATGAAAAGAATACAAGGAATATTTCAGTTTCATATTCAAATTAATTTATAGGATAAAAACGACCCAGAGGAAGTAAGTGGATGTAGAATTTTGCACTTTACAGTATTATTTTGTTCAAGGGGAGCTACAACACCATTGTTTCAGCATGAAGAATCCAATGCATTCACAATGACAAAATGGAGTTGGCAATATCACCTATATTTATGCTTTTTGCCGGTGTATTATTAAATTTCCTTTCTGATTATTCAAAGAACTGTTGGGAGTGTGAAAGAAGCAGAGAAAAAAGTTGATATGAAAAGTTTTTTAAAAAAAAAAAAAGGAACAAGGAACAAGAAGATGAAGAACAAGCTCACGGTTTTTTTATTGTATGATTGTTCGTCTGAGCTAGAGACAATATTCATCCAATATATAATGAACATAAGCAGACTTGACTTATTGTTGTACCTATATCACATTAAAGATGTCTTAAATGCATCTTCCCACCGCAAAACAATATTCGCATATCATATCTAGGTTTGTGATGTTACAAAGTCAAGCAAAGATAATTCAAAAGACTTAACAAAAAGATATTCATTCAGGAAAGATCTAATGAGATGAAAAAAAATTCTGACAGCAAAAATGCCACTATGTATCAACAAGAACAACAATTATAGAAAATGTTTGGAAATATGTAAATCATTGTAACAGAAAAGCATTTTCATTTAGTTGTTAACGTCAAATAAAAAACCAGACATGCTTCTTGTATTTATGCCACCTCTATAACCATTGATTGTGTAGCATTTCCACAAAAGGAAAGAAAGCATCAAATTATGCCTAACGCGAGACTGGACTAAGATCTCCTGATACTGAAGAACTATTAAGGTCATATTTCAATCGCCTTACATCAAACAAAAACCTTGCTCAAAGTCCAGAAATCTCAATTCACTTCTGCAGGGTTTGAAGAAGACTTCTCACGATCCTAGGCTCACCAATGGAAGACTGATCTTTTTAAGGGTCCATTTCTTATGGCTCGAAACATCGTACCCGAACCATCTGTTACTGGTAAGACTAAGCAATCTAAATACACCAGGATTTACAGTTTTCCCATCTCCGATTGTAACAAAAACCAAGCCCAGCTCCGCCTGGTATTTTATCAACCTGTATGAACAAAAAGTGGGGAAACATTTTAAGACCAATTAGGAGCTCTTACTTGATTGTCCCTCTTACCCATGGTATGTTTATCCCAAGCCAAGCAACAAGCAAATAATATGAGATAAGAATCTCCAAGGTCAGTACGATCTCTTAAATTAACCGGTACCGGTTAGAGTAATCCATAAATATGATGGTCCAACTAAACGAACAAGACTCAGGGCAAAAGCAAGGCTTATACACCAATATATGAACTTTTAACAAGTACCAGTACCTATATCAAGTTGGCTGATCTCATCTGTCTAAAATGCGGGGTGTTGATGGCTATGGTCCTATGGCCACTGATGAAATGAATGCACACAACCCCATGAACATGTTACCATTTACCAACCAAAAACTAACAGGAATTATGGTGACAAACCTTTGAAGGTACCAGAAATGGCAGATTAGCTCCTTGGCAAAAGCTGTTCGCCCACTGTTACAAAAACAAAGGAATGATAAAAGGCAAGAATGAAATACCCTGATAGAACAGGCTACTTAGCCGGAATTGGAAATTTATAGACGCCATATTATTATTTGAAGCAAGAAGTTGGAGTTTTTTTTTTTTTTTTTTTTACTTTTGTCTTTTTGCATAAAAGTTGACAGAAAACATGGATATCCATGAGACTAAGGACAGGAACATTAAATAATTCAGACGCCAGCTAAGGCAAAAGTCAAAAGCAAATTCCTTAATGCAGCTATACTTGAAAAATTGAAGAAACTATAACTTCGACAAATTCTGCATATTTATATATAGGGGCAACCGAACTAAACATGGAGAGTCAATCACTGCAACGCAAGAAACTTATTGGTTACTGAAGGATTTTTTAATAATAATAATATTATTATTATTATGACCAAACTTTGCAGAAAGAAATCCTGGGAAAAAGATGAATATAAATAATCCTTATCGCACTATAAGTCAGATGTAAATGACCAAGGTGTTCATTTATATTTGTTTATCAAGCTAAATAAATTATTATAAATAAGATTTTGAGCTCATTTTTTGAATTAATAGAATTTGAATAGATCGTTCTTTCATTCATTTATGTTCATTAATGTTGCAAAATCGTTCAAAGCTTGTTCATTTTTCAATTAAAATATAACTAGTAATCATATTATTATTTGTGCTTTATTTTATTTATTTATTTATAATATAGTAAATAATGTTTAAGCTTTTTTTTTATATATTTAATTCAAAGAAATATGTTTATTTATTTGTTTGATTGTTTAAATTCATACAGATTTGTTTGTTTATTGTTCATGATTAAATTTTTAGTTATCCGCAAACTTGTTCCATTACATATTCATAAATACATTCATTTAATAGTCATAAATAAATTTATTTAAGTTAAATGAAAGAGTTTTAAACGAACCAATCTGAAACACATTTTGAAAATGTTAACAACACGAACTGATATAATTAAATTAAAAAATAAACAAACAAAAATAAATGAATAAAATACTGTTCATTCATAGGAGATTCAATTTTAGTGGCATATAGAGTGGTGGCTTGAATCTCCATGACCGGAAGAGCAGGAACAGTAAATGATTCAGACGCCGGAAGAAGTCAAAGTCAAAAACCGACTCTTTCATATCCTTAAGAAAATTCAGAACGTATACTTCTGACGAATTCTGCATATTTATTTTAGTGGCAAACTAAACAAGCAACCAAACTCAATCCCTGCAATGCAAGAAACTGTAGTCATTTACTGAAGGATTTTTTTATTAATATTATTATGAGAAATTATTTCTTGTACTACTAGCAAACTTTTAGAAACATGTGAAAGATAAAAAAATAGAAATAAAATTCTTTTAGCGCTAGAAGGAGGGCTTGAACCTCCGACCTTGTGGTTAACAGCCACACGCTCTAACCAACTGAGCTATTCCAGCTTTGGTGAGTAAAGTTGCATTCAATCATAGAAGACAGAGAACTTTAAGCAGTTTTCATTTTTTGGTTCAGCAGCAGCTGCCGTTATGTTATCATTTCTGGGGACGCCTTGCCCTTTAACTTCACAATCAGGTTTGGATGGCCAAATTTTCCTCTCACCTCGGAAAACCCTTGCATTTTGTCCTTGAGGAACACTACCGATAACAAGGAAATACCCCACGGCCCTCGGGTAATTAAGAGAGTTGCACCAGTGGAATGGCGCCCGTGGGCCGTGGTGGGGTGGAAGCGCTGCCTCAAAGTGCAGCCCATGACAGAATTCTGGTATAAAGATTATACACTAGAAATTTACCTGGAGCTCGGCGGTGGGTCAAAAATTTTTTAAAGATGTGAATAAGATTTTATTAAAAAATAAGTTAGAACTCTATCTGACGATCGGCGGCGATCTAAAATTATTAACAAAAAATGTAAGTTGATTTTGTTAAAGAATACATTAGAAATTTAACTGCCGCACGACAAGGGACGAACAATTCCCCTTCAGGACCAATTGAAGGGGGATTAATTTGACTTTGTATTTCCAGTAATAGATGTAATTAAAGAATACACGAAATCTACTTGACGCTCCTTTGCGGGTTAAAAACAAGAAACACCAGCAGTCTACTTCGCGTTCGGCGGGTAATATTTTAAAAGAATGTAAAAATAGATTTTAAGAATACCTAAGAGATAATTATTGTTCGGATTATTTATTTAATTTAAAGATTAGTTTAATATTTGAGAAGTTTTAATAAAATATTAGTTTTAAAAAATAGATTTAAACAAAAAAATAAAATCGTCTAAAAGTAAGTCGAGCTTAAGCTTTAATATTTAAAGCTTTGGTCTAACCTAATCTGATCTATTTTTAATTATATAATATAAAATTTTTATCGTATAAAAATATATATAGTATTATAGTTTAACAATAAATAATATGTGAAGTTATTTATATTTTAAAAATTAATGACAAAAAAATATTAAATTACTAAAAATTAAATTTAAAAAATAAATCATATATATATAATATAAAAAGATACAAGAATATAAGATAAGTATAGCCAACGTCGATATTTTCTCTTATTGATATGTAAAATAA
This sequence comes from Adansonia digitata, assembly GCA_029448705.1. Classification (NCBI taxonomy): domain Eukaryota; kingdom Viridiplantae; phylum Streptophyta; class Magnoliopsida; order Malvales; family Malvaceae; genus Adansonia; species Adansonia digitata. The sequence continues at coordinate 7,956,502 of JAQSVH010000009.1, forward strand.
ATCTAAATAAATTATATCTTATCAATTTATTCTTAAAATTTAAATTTAAAAAAATATTTATAAAAAAATTAATTTTTATGCCTAAGAGTTCTTTCACTTATAGGAGAAATTCTTTATCTCTTACTTAAATTTCAAATTAAATTGAAAACAAAACTTTTTTTAATAAATTCTAATTTTCAAAAGAATTATCAAAATATTTATTTGTAAATTTCAAAACCTATCATATCTGATGAGACTTATATTTCAAAAACTATATTTTTACCACTTAACCAACTTATTTAGAGAGGTAATGAAAGTAATATTTTGTAATAATTTTTATAAACACTTAAATAGATAGTTTGGTGTAATCTAGAGAGTGGGAAGTGGAATGGAAACTTCACCTTAAGCATCCTTAGGAATTATGACCTTGGTGTATCATTATCCAGGTAGGTGAGATAGCCTGATTACTACATTATCCGAAGTACTGCTACCACAATTTCCTTCGTTCAGTAATGGAGGTTCATGTTTGTATGCAACTAGCACTAAGTTAATTGTAGGTTTGAGTATTTATGGTATGGTTATCTATAGATATTTCTATAAAAACTTTATTTTTATGTCATGCACGATTATTTTAAAATTTTAATTATTTATTATAAATTTATTCAATTAATTAGTCAATTATAAAATCTTTTAAATTTTAAATTTATTATACTCTTTTAATTTTCAATCTCTATATATACAGTAATATATCCAGGAAAACTTCTAATTTTTTTATTTCAATATATTGTTCAAATTCAAAATTATTATAATGTTAATAATTCATGTTTTAATTAATTGTGAAATGATACATGTCTATTAAATAATACTTTTGTTTTTTATATTCAATGCCTCATTAGTCTTTTGAGCAAATTTAATATGATGATAGCCATTTTTTAATACTATATCTTCTTAGTCTTTAGAATTTTTATTGTTTTTATTGTTTGTTTAGCCTTTTTATTAAAATTATGTTTCTTTTAATTAATTTTATATCTTTCTAGCTCAATAACTTTGTTTATAATTTTGTCACATTTTTATCAAAAGTGTCAATTTTGTTATAGTTTCTATTGAATATATATATATAATTAATACCTAAAAAAATGTTAAAAGATTATAAATATTTAAATAAATAAAATTAATTCGTGCATCATACGGGTAACACTCTCAAATTACGAAGATAAAAAAATTCAATGTAAATTTATATGTCAAATAAATTATTTTTTTAAAATTAAGTAAAATTAAAACTTCTAAAATAAAGTAATTTCATACAAACTTCTAATTTTTTATTTCACATAAATCCCCTTAAAAATATTTTACTTAAAAATCAGACTTATTATTGAAATGCTAAATTTAACATTTATCAATAACTTTGAATTTATTTTTAACCATTTTAAAATCTTAAATATAATTAAAGAATATTAATATATATCTGAATATATTTAAATAAATAAAAAATCGTTACATTAAGCAGGCTATAAATTAATTAAAAAAATATAAACAAATCTAAATAAATTTAATTTATAAATTTATAAATATAAATATATTTAAATAAAATTTGAAGTACATATTTTAATAAGCTGACAAATATATATGATATTGATGGTATGCCTATGCTCTGCTGAAGCCATAAACACCCTGGCACTTGACGCTGGGTCTAAAATTAGTAAAAAACGGAAGTAATTAGATTTTTGTAAAGATTATTACTAGATTTGTCAACAAGTTGTGATGTTTGTTAGGTGCTCGAAGCTTGATAAATTATTATTTTTTTTTTGAAATTATATGAATATTAGGAGGAGATGCAAATAGTGTCGAATTTAATAATAAACCTCAAATAAAATTGAAAAAAAAAAAAAAAGAATGTAACTCACATTTTAGTTCATCGTAAAGAAAGAAAATGTTTCACGTCTAATATTGTGCATTCAATCGATTCGATCAAAAAAACTTTAATTCAATTAATAGTTCACAAATTCACGTCTAAAATTTAATTAATAATTTTACTAATCGATAACCGATCGAATTAATCAAATAAATTAATATAAAAAATCGATATAATCATCAAATCAATTAAATCGAATCAAATTAATCAAATTTCATCGATTAAATTGATTTTAACTGACATATATAAGTGTTGATTACATCAAGAACGGAAGCACACTAAAATAGGCAAAAAAATATTCATCAGTGACTTCAGAATTTTTATCAATATTTTTTTATTTATAACTTTTAAAATCACATTTATCATTTCCAATTTTTATTGATATTATATTTTCATTCGAAATCTTTAAATCTACCATTCACAATCTTTCAAAATTAACAAAAATCAACAATCTCATCGAACAAGTTTTGCAATGTAAATATGAACCGAAAAGAGATTTTTTTTTTCTTTTTATCGGTTCTGCACAGTAAATGAGTTGATGATCGATCCAACTCTTCCCTCAGTTTAAAATTTGTACAGAGTAAAACCGAGTCAAATTGTGGCAAAGAACCATGACTGGTGCAACAGAGAATGGCAGAGCTAGCTCCTGATGATAGTTAAGTTTTTACATAGCAAAAGCTACCCTGTCATTTGAGCTCAAATCTTAAGAACCGCCCAAGTAGCAATAAGTTTGACGATAATTACCAGTCCGTTCATTCATTATTAGGTTTAGGAAGGATCGGAGCAAGCTTCGAGCTTTGGAAGGAGACTTCGCCAGGCCTCTGCGATACTATTCGCCAGTCGAGCCTGTCCCTTTGCGAATTCATGAAAGGCGATCCCCATGTCTTGTGTTTTCTGTTCCTGAAAACGAACGATCTCTTCGTTCATCAGTCGCACAATCGTCTCAAATCTTCTTGTCGCCTCCTCACTCTCAGCCTTCAACTGCGATCACGAAGCTTATGTTAGCAGAGGCAAAAGCAGTTAGGCCTAAGCAGGCATGTAATAGAAAGCTTGGACAAAACGACTTGCCTCCTTGTACTCATACTCAGCTTCTCCCACCCTATCGGAGCGCGTTAGCATGAGCTTGTCACTGCAAACAATAGACATTTCTTAAATTATAAACCCGATTATGAAATAAAACTAACAAAGCTTACTTTCGATATTGAAGCATCACGCAAAGAGGCCACTACTAATAGCAACACTAGATAGCTAAAAAGAAAGTAAAAAATAATAAAAAAGGCATAAAATATGGTGGACCAGAAGCATACAGATTTATCTCCTTCAACTTCATTGTTTCAGCCATTTCGCAATGTTGCCTAAATGCATTAGTTCTCTCTCCAATTGTGGCCTGTTAATGAAACATAAATGCAAAAAGGTTCAACTAGGAAATTGTCACAAACCTTCCACATCAATATTATTGGCACATAAGATAAAAAAGGAGCTCAGGAAGGGAGAAATGCTCCATCAATGATTCCGCAATATCAGTACTTTCCTAGTTAACTATTTTTGGTATTATAAGTAAAATCAGATTGTTCTTCAATATTTTCTCCGAGGAAAGCTATGCCAGCTATTAGTATGTGTCACTCATTAAACGTTGCACAAGACAGCAGCCTAACTTACCTTTATGGACTGGACAGCACGAACATAATCCTTCATAGGTTCTTCAAAATTCATCAAGAGTTGATGGGCCTGTAGTCAATTCAAATATTGTGAAAATTTAATGTTGCCTGTATGAACTGGTTAATACAGAAAAGTTTTGGCATCATATAACGGCCCACAGTTGCCCTCAAGGCTACAAACACAAATCATAAAGGAAAAGGCTCACCCTTAAAAGACAGGACAGCCTACCTCCTTCTGCAGCTTAACTGATAGTGTCTCGGATTTAGCCCCAAGTTCAGAAAATGCCTTCCCAAGAGCTTGTCC
>JAQSVH010000009.1:8017643-8055493 GCA_029448705.1 Adansonia digitata
ATATATATATGTGTCCAGCATGAGTATTTTCAACTTTTCTAAGTTTTTTCATATATTTGGAGGGTCCTTGAAAGGTTATAACTATATCCCACCCCCTTATCGAATATGTGTCAGATATGGGTGACGGACACAGATACTTTTAAATTAAAATGAAGAGTCTGAGCACCATAGACTCCAATCTTAAGTCTGACCAAGGAAAATCTGCCAGAACTGGTGAATCCATACCATTACACTATGTGCCTTTCTTGCAGATTCATACTGCCAAAAAAAAAAAAAAAGTTAAAGTAGGAATCTATTTTATGAAGAGAAATACATACCGCAAACTCCTTTCTCTCAGGAATTCGAGACATAATTTCTTTGTCCTGACTGGACAAAACATCAGAATTGCCAGCTAAAACACTGGAAGCAGGGAACAGTTTTTGAGTGTTCCACCAGTAAACAAGCCAGGGGGCATAGTGAGCAACGCGAATAACCCATTGATCTTGTGTCGATTTCTGATGAAAGGCTTCATTCGATACATTTCCAGGAAAACGAGGCCACCAGTAATTAACAGCTGGAGCTAATAGTGTTGCTCCAGCTAACCTGCTTTCGAGTTACAAATACGTCACAGATATGAGGAAAAAGAAAGACACGGTGACTGCTAGATTAGCTAAGGTGGCAAAGCACCAACTGGTTCATTTACTATTTTTGTGTTTAGCTCAGGCAAGCAATACCTGTTAGGGATGTACTTTAGACAACTCCAAGTCACCAGCCCTCCCATGGAGTAGCCAATTAGATAGAATTTGGATCCTAGTCCTAACTGATCAGCAAGCTCTTCTATATCTGTCGCCATGTTTTTTACTGTTCGTTTTGGATTCGGATCACTTTCTCCATAACCTGGTCTGTCAAAAGACACAATGTAGACCCCTAGCTCTTCGATAACTTCCTGAAAGAAACGACCAAAAAAATTGATGGAATACTAATTCTTTAACATATTAAACAATAAAACCTAGATAAGAGACGGAAATATAAAGAAAAAAAATGTCAATTAATAAGTACCGGAGATAAAGTAGTTGCAACAACAGCATTAAGCCTACCAGACTTGAAACCATGCACGTAGATAATTTTATACTTGGCCACATCTCTCGGAACACCATGTTCTTTGTAGGCTAAACACCTTCCATCTTTAAGCTTTATTCTTGGTGCCGTCACGGGGGGGCCATTAGGAGAGCCACATATCTTGGGTGGAGGCGGTTGGATCACTTGGTAAATCCATGCCAAAATCCCCGCAAAGAAGACTGCTAGTAGTTTTTTGACAATGCCTGAAAAATTCTACCTTGTAATGTAAATATGGTTCATAATCATAAGAATCAAAAACTAAGCAATCCTAGTTAGGATTGGGAATTGGCAATCAAGATATAATTGAATGAGAAGGAAAAACTGAGAAGGATTAAAGGTTCAAAACTGCCACAAACCATAAAGGATAATTAGCAGTATGTTCTTGTTTGGATAGCTTTTCTTTCCCTTCAGTTTACTACAAATTGGGGTTTATAAAAATTGAACATTTTTAAGGGAAAGCAAGGGATACTAAGCTCCCTTCACTTTCCCTTGGGTAAAAAAAAGAAAAAAAATTATCCAAACAAGGGAAAGGAATCCCTTTTCCCTTATTTTACTTTACTTTCCTTTCCTTTCCTTTCCTTTACCTCAAACCAAACATAAGATCAGACCGCTATTGTCAAGGAAGTTGCATATACCAATTAACATGCTTACCAGTTTGTTATCGGCTCAACAGATCGTGTGGCAACCACCTTAAAAAGAATGGAAATAGAAATGGCAGTTCCAGGACGGTACATGCAAGAACACCAGAAGGGTCGATGCATTTATAAAGCCATTCTTTACCTTAAACCTATGTTACTGGCGCTCAAATGTGAGTGTCGGATATGAATATGTGTTCAACACGGGTATTTTCAAGTTTTTATCATGTATTTAGAGGGTACTCATATCCAGAAATGTATTGAAAATAGGTATTTCAAAAAGAAAAAAATTAAAGAGCAACGCAGCCTTAAAACGCAACCCAGAAACAGCACCAGGCCTTTAGTCAGTCAATCTCAAACATATGTAACATAAAACAAAAGGTCATAACCCACCCTTAGAACAAATAAATACAAAAGTGCTCAATTCAATTGTTCAAGAATTTGAATCAAGATTATACCTTTCTGTCAAAGTATTCTATTGTTTATTATATCATAGCAATTATAAGTTAAAAGTAAATACTGATTCAAATCAAAGACTCATTCAATAGCTAAATGAACAGAGTCACAAGCCAATCAGAGAAAAAAAAGTTCCAATAAAAGAAAATTTTGCTCTTAACCTTTCAAAACAGTGATCAGACACAATGAATTCAAAAAGCTTCCTTTTTTTTTCCCCTCATCCGCTTAATTTATCAATCAAATAAGCAATGAGAAAAGTAAAAATCATGATCCACCTGAAGAAAACTTGAAACTTGAAGTAAGAATAGACCAAATAAAATGAAAATTAAAGTAAAACTAACCTGGAGGAAGCTTGAAAGAAATGCTTTGATTAGATTTTCTGGTGTGAGCCCTGGCTGATGCTGCTGATATCTTCCTGTTAACTCCTCCAGCCATATTTTTCTCTCAAGACAATACCCAGTAACCTAAAAAAAGAATGAATCCCAACAAATTGGTTCAGTGAGCTAGGGAAAATTTCAGGGTAAGCTATGGTAATGTTAAAAAATTAATCTCTTTTTTATTTGTGATTTTCGTTTTTTTTTAATAAAAGATTAAAGCAATCGCAATGTACAGTGGAAACTCGAAATTATGACTCGTTTGACTGGGAAGGTTTTCCATCAAAATGTTATACTATTTGAATGACCCTTTTTTGTATGGACAAACTGTTTCTTTTTTCAGAAGTTATGCCTTGGTTTTTTTGGTTAAAATGTAAGGATTCCACTGGTCATAATTCTATCTATATATTTCTTATTATTATTTTTATCAAATGTGGAGTTGTAATTATTGCAAATGGAGTTGATCTCCATGAAAATTTGATGGTTTTTGTTGGCACAAATTGGGCCAAGTTCAGCCTCTTGTATTATCCCACTAAAGAATACGCTTGTACAAAAACATCAAACACAAAATGTGAAACCGAGTAAAAGAACAAAAGGTACAGTCTGGGTGAGGAAAAAAGGGGAAGAATCATTGTTGTAAAGCTCCAATCTTTCTTCTTAGTTTCAATCTTCTTTATATCGAACAAGATTTGGTTCTTCGAAGGGTTGATAATCTATGTGTTCTCATTTTAGAGGAATTTTGGTTCTTCCAATGGCAGATTACACCCTAGAATAATCTGCTAGTGTCTCAACAGGAAATCCTTGAGTCGACTAATTGGTCGAGGAGGCTGATAATCCTTCTTGTCCAGAAGTTGGCCTGTCATGAACAGTGAGCTTTTATATTACTCTGATTTTGGTAAGTGCCAAGACACATTATATGTTCACCATAAATATGTTCATATTTTAAAAATTTTCGCATATGTTTAGAAAGTTTTTGAAGAATCATATGTCTATATTCATATCCAGCTATATGTCAAATAAAAATGTCGTACATAAATATTTCAAAAAAAATGAAAAGCCGGAGCAAGATCTAGTACTGTTTTGATTCTGCATAAATTATCCTCCTTTCCATCCACAGGTATCATTGACAAAGCTTGTAATGCCATGATACCATCAGCAAATATATTTGATATCAACCAGCAAAAATGAAAGATATGTTTGACAGATGCGTGTGCAAGCACTTACCATCAGCAACCAAGCAAGCAAGCTTGATATAATGATATGCTAAAATGTTCACTGCACTGTTTAAAACTTCAACAGTTTTAAACATTAAATTGGAAAAACTCTTAAAAACTAAATGGATACAACCACATTGCATTTCCCCTGTAAAATTGTCGATTCAACCCTTAGAAGATTGCAGAATCAATGTTGGGTTATAACTTATAATGGGGACACAGGGATAGGGGGTAAAAAAAAAACCACATATAAATGCAGACTACTTCTCTCCGACCAAAAGAGCCTTAACTATATTATCCGACATCCCTTGAGCATGTGGAAACATATGTCCAGCACCGGGTAGTTCGTGGTAGCGAATCCAAGGAAGTTGTTGAACAATGTAGCGTTGCAATGTAACAGGCACAAGAAGATCCTCATCTCCATGCCACACATGCACAGAGCCCTCGTTATTGGGAAATGGGTTGTCCAGATCCATGGGAGAGAATTCCCATGTTCCAAATCCGATTATTAGGTCACGATGCAGGGACTCATATTCACCTTGCTGTCTTACTAGTTCCTGAGGGGAGGACAAGACAAATTATGACGGCAATCAGCAGCAATAGCAAAAAATGAAGTTCAAGAATCAGTTCTAAAATATAACTTAAGTGTGCATGTGTATGCGGAAAACACGAAAAAGAGAGAACCAATTGATAGCATAGCAAATCAACTGTTATAGACATAGATCAATTGAACAGATGTGCTAAGGGTCTTTGAATTTTCAGTTTTTAACCATCTGCATTATTGCAAACAACTACTACCACCAAAGACCGGCACTTCAAAAAACCACCAGTAACCCGCCAAAACCATTTAGGCATTTACTACCACAAAAATCCTTATAATGCCAACAGATTCTCATGACTGAACCACCACAACCCACAAACACAACTAATCACATCTCAAGTATGAGTCAAATGCCAACAAAATTTTCGACCTGATTTCACAATAAAAAGTGCAGCAGATAAACAATCAAACTGCTAAGGCAACAAAAGTGCAAGCAACGTTGAGGCAGAGAGAAACACATACCGTGTGATTACTCATCCTAGCAGAGACTATCTCTGGCAAGAGTTTTTTGTCCTCACTAGAAAGAATATCAGTACTGTGAGCGATAACACTAGAACTAGGGAACCATTTTTGAGTGTTCCACCAGTAGGTAAGCCAGGGAGCATAATGAGACACACGAAGGGTCCACTGGTCTTGAGGAAGCTGTTGCTGATATGCTTCTTTAGATAAGTTCGTAGGCAAACCCGACCACCAGTAGTTAACGACTGGAGCTAACAATGTTGCCCCAGCTAACCTGTTGGGGTTGCAAATATTCCCCGAAAGAGAGAAAAAAAAAAGTGAGAAAAAAAAAAAGGCAGTATACCAACAGAAGAACAGACATCATTAATAATTTCTTTCTTTCTCTCTTGCATAAATTGCATTCAAGTAGTTCAGCAAAAAGAATACCTGTGAGGTATGTACTTGAGGCAGCTCCAAAGCACCTGCCCCCCCATAGAAAATCCAATTACATAAAACTTGGATCCTAGTCCCAATTGATCGGCAAGTTCTTCTATATCCAAAGCCATGCTCTTTACTGTTCGTTTTGGATTCGGGTCACTTTCTCCATAGCCTGGTCTGTCAAAAGAGACAATGTAGACCCCAAGAGCTTCAACAATATCCTGCTAGAAACAAAAACGGAGTTCAATGACACTTACTTCAACATGTTATAGCTGAAAGCTCACACAAGAATCCAAAATATATAAGAAAAGGAACAAACAAAGAAGTACCGGTGACAGGGTATGGGCAACAACAGCATCATGCCTACAAGAATCAAAGCCATGGACGTAGACAATTTTATACTTTGCAGCATCTCGCGGAACACCATGCTCTTGGTAGGCCAAATGCCTTCCATCCTTCAGCTTTATTCTTGATGCTGTGACAGGTGGACCATCTGGAGCGCCACATGTCTTGGGTGGAGGTGGCTGAATAGCCTGATAAGCCCATGCCAAAATCCCCACGAACAAAACCAATAGTATCTTTGTGAATATCCCTGCAGTTGTTGAGTTATAATTCAACCATTCTATAAAATTGGAGAAATGAACTTGAAATACTTAGCAACGACGAGACATCATCTGTTTCACAGACAATCCACATACACAATGCCATGATAGGCTGTTAACAGCCACCCTGGAATTGAAAGCTAATTAACTGGTTATCCTATCACATATGTTTTATTCTAACTCGGGTATAGAAGAGCACCATTTCTTTTTCTTTTTTTTTTTTTTTTTGAACATAGAACAATATTATCATTTCATCAACAATATACAACTTGAAGGCAACAAAAAAAGACCTTCTTTTACAATTAAAAGAAGCAGAAAACCCCTTTTCAAAACGAAAATTTTAACTCACACTCACTCCTTTCTGTCCAAAAATAAATAAATAAACTCATTTTTACATCAAGCCAAGCTTGAATTTAAAGGCTTGCCCCAAAGACACGGTGAAGGCAATGAATAATATTCATAAAATCTCAACCAGAAAATTCTCATACTTTCAAATGAGTCAATATCTTAAGAATCTGCAAGAAATAAAAATCCAAAAAAATTTCAACTTTCTTATGCTTTCTAAGAACAAAATCCGAGTAATGACAAACGCAAAGTAACCCAGACAAAAGAAAACTGTTGAATTCTACAATAATAATATAACACACACTAAATCAAATAAAAGGTAGAACTTAATAAATTAAAAAAAAAAAAAAGAAGGAAAAATGAAAACCTACCTGAAGGAAGCTTGAAGGAAGCGTTTTGCTTGGCTCTTCTAGTGTGAGCTCTCGCTGATGCGGCCGATATTTTCCGATTAACTCCTCCTCCTCCTCCTGCCATTTTTGGATCTCTTTAAACAAAACCCACCAAAAAAAGCAATCAGCCTAAATGCCAGAAAAGTCAGAAGAAAAAAAAAAAAGAGATCTGAAGAAGAGTTTCTCACTTGAGACAGGTTACTTATGTCCTACACGTTTATTGATTTTTTGTTTCTTTTATGGCAGTAGAGAATGAATATGACATTTAATTTTTGTTCAATATTTTCCTGATTTTCAACGTAATCGCTGAAAAGGACATTCTTTGCTAATAAAGTCGCCAGTCGCATAAGGTGGCCATGGCCTGTTGGACCGGTTAGGATTTTTTTTTTTCTCACTTAAATTCAAATCGAATCTAATTTTTAAAATTTTAAATTATTATTTATAAAAAAATATTTTTATATTAATATTTTTATATTTTATAATTAAATTTAAATAAAAATAATTTATTATTAAATAATAATTTGAATAAAATTTAATAAAAATAAAATTTATTATTAAAATTCTCTTGTATTTATGTAGTCTAGGAATCAATAAAATAGTATTTAAAATTAGCAGACTTAAATTTTTTTTTGTGCAAAGAGATTTGAAGATTGCAGCTTTTGGTAACTAAATATAGAAAACAAATAGCGGAGGGATGGTGATGGCTTTTTTTTTTTTTTTTTTCAATTATATTGTTGAAATAAATGGGTTCTTTTTCTTTTCTTCTAATATTATAAAGGGAATTGGATTGTATTTGTCATTGAAATTAAGATGTTTTAGTTGGAAAACAAAATAGATTTTAGAAGAAGAAAAATCAGCAACCCTCTTCTTAATATTCCTTGGCAGATGCCGACCGCACCGTTGATAAAATGACGGATTCTTGGTATTTTTTCATATCAAAATTTTAATGAAATATAATTCTTGAGAATATGATTATTAAAAATATAATGTTACATTCTTTGTTATAAATAAAAAAATATTGATTAAAATTTTGAATAAGTTACATTAACATTTTTGATTAATTAAATACTTTACTAGGAACGTAATGATAATTTATTATATTACCCTTATAAAAAATGCAAATTTTGTTATTTTTAATATTTTTTAAAGATATTTACTATTAGCAAACATTAATTTATTATTAATAAACACATCGTTTAATTGGTTTATTTTTAAAATACTAATTAATTTATTTTAATTAAAAAATAATATATTTATCTCAAATTTAATACATGACTAAATTTAAAATAAGTTTTAAATATTTAAAATGTATTTGAATTAGAATGTAATTTAATTTGATAGTAATTAAAGTGATTTTAAAATTAATTAAATTTTTATGATTTTAAAATTAATAAAAGTATTGTGTAGAAAAAAATCAGCTATCAATTTTTAAAGATTAAGAAGGGTAGTTTTGTTTTAAAGTTTTTTTTTTTTTTACTTTCCAATTATATGTACAAGTTATTTTTTCACCTCTACTTATGGAATAATATTTCTATGATCGTGAAAAAGTAATTCTTAAAGAAAAATTACATTTGTAGAAAAATGAACACTTTGTAGCATATCAAATATGAGAGTTTAATTGACAAGAATCTGATTCTTAAAGAAATAAAAACTTTTTGTCATATCAAATACCCTATTATTTTCAGCGACCAGAGATCAAAATTGATAACCTCAGCTAAAATAAAAACTTGACAATTAATATATTATTGATAAGGATTGCTATTTTTATCTATTAAATTTTTTAAAATGTGATACACCAATAAAATCCAATAAACCATCAACAAAACCCTAATGGACAAGAACCATCAAATGTATCTTTTCAATAAAGGATTTGATAGTAGATTAGAATTGTTTGCAAAATGGAGCATAAAATTGATATGAGATTTGCCTTACTTTACAAATGGATGCAAGATTGGATTCTTGTTAAAAATTTTATCACAGAATAATTCTACATTAATACAAGGGGGAAAAAGGTAGTGTAAATGCCTATTAAGGTAGTGTAAATGCCTATTTTCTGTCAATAATATATGATGTAGGTACTTTGACATGATATTTTTGCAGAAGTACTTTGACGCAGGTACTTTAACAGGAGTCCTCTTTGGTAGAGGTATTTTGACATAAATACTTCGATAGAGGTATTTGGCAGAAATACTTTGGTGCAAGTATCTTGGCACAAATACTTTGGTGCAAGTATCTTGGCACATGTACTTCAGCAAAGGTATTTTGGCACAAGTACTTTAGCAGAGGTATTTTTGTACAGATATTTCGATTGAAGTATTTTGGCACAAGTACTTTGGTAAGGTTACTTTCACATAGGTACTTCAACACAAGCACTTTCGCAACAGCACTTTTTCATAGTAGTGTTAGTTGGCATAATAAATTCCACTTAATAAAAGCTGTGAAGTTAACCTTAAAAGGTTGGCACGATTCTTGGGTTTTTTTCACACTCGGGATGTCCCAGAGAGCATGGCTTGGAGTCTCATATATTGAATACTTTTATAACCTCCATCTCTCTCCCAAGTAACTTTTGTAACTTGGAGAGGCTATAAATAAAGATATAAAAGCTTTATTTAAAATTTTTTAGCAATTTGACTAACTTTTAACTTTCTAAAAATTATATGCAATCTTTATCCATAAAACTCACAACCACTATAATCTTCATTACCTTCAACCACTTATAGCCTTCATCATAACCACCAACCATGACACTTGTTTAACAAAATCTACTTCAATCTTTTCATCTATCATCTCTTATTTCATCGTATTTTATTGATTTGCAACTTTTTCTCACCTAATCAAAAAGAACGCTCCGCAAGCAACATGCCTGTTATTTGGCAAAGTTGCCACGAATACTTTGTAGATCACGGGAAATAGAAAAGGCCAAAAGCCACATAAGACGCTTGTTCTGATTCAAAATAAATAGGGCGAAATTCAGGTTTAGCACAACATGGTGGATCCTTTGGCGGTAGCCATAGTCAGTGAAATAGAATGGAAAAAAGAGAAAAATAAAATGAAGAATAAAAAAAAATTCAATTATCCACAATTAAGCATTAAGATATAAAATACATCTCATAGCGAAATAAGAGTAAAATTGCTCTGATTTGGGAATAAAGATTTTACTCTACTTTGGTAAAGGAAGAAAAGAAAAAAACCTCATTTATTAGCTTTGTTAAACCTTGAAAAGCCTTAAATTATCCAAAAATAAAAATTAAAAATTAAAAATTAAAAACCTTGAAAAGCCCAGCTTATCTATGTAATTATGTGAGCCTGTTTGAATGGTTGTTTTTCCATCTATGCTAAAATAAAAAAAAAATCATAAATAGAATTAACAAATTAATAAGAGTTCTATTCGTTTATTTTTTAAATATATTTTATAAAATATATATTATTTTATTAATTTTATTTATAGAATTTTTTATTCTATTATTGATATATAAAATAATTATCTTTTTTCGTAATTATTCTGAACTAAGCATAATTTGCTGCTCAGTAGTTTCAATTAGGGCATATTAGTACTTTTGTTTTACGAATTCAATTTATAATATCGGCCAACACTTGCTTTATCTAAACCTTTCAGTTGTTTACAGCTTTGTTTAATATTTTTTAAAAAAAGTTTTTTTGATAAATTATTTAACAAAACATCTATTTAATTATTTAATCAGTATTATTTATTTGTATTGTAATAAATGTAAATATATTTATTTTATTCATTAACTTATCAAATCATTATAAAATTAATTATTTAAAAATTTTATTTTACATTTTTAATAATCAATTTTTTATTATATTTAACCTACTATTATCACTACTTCAAACAAATATTTTATTATTAATTTTAATTTTACAATAATTAATTTCATTTCGCTTTAAATCCTAGAAGTTAATTTCACAGTTTTCTAGCTGGTGATTGTTTGAAATCCGTAAGAAGAATCTCTTTTATTGTTTTGTGCAATACTTTCTTTTGACTAGTTTGTTTGATGCTCTCTGCAAGTTACACACAATACGATTGGGTAATATAAATAAAATATTAAAATATAATATAATAAAAAATAATAAAAATATTTTAAAATTAATATAATATAAATTATTAATATATTAAAATTTATATAAATATTAAAATATTTTAAATATAATTATAATATAACAAAATATAAAAATTATCGAATAATATAATATTTCAATTTATAAATAAACTAAACTTGTAAAAATGCTGATAAAAACATATATATATATATATACAGGCATAATTGTTTTGGGATGACAATTTTAAAAAATAAAATAATAAACTGATTATTTTATTCAATTAAAAAAACTTATGTGAAAAAATAATTATGCGTGTGAATATGTGTGTATATAACCATTTTCAAGTCTAATAGATGAAAATTTACTTGAGTTATCAGTTGGATTCAACTCCTGGGTATAAAAGCTTGAGCAAGGGCGGCCCCAATGATTCTACTGCTGAAAAACGACTCTAACCCAGAAGACACCGCAAGTTAAACTGACAAAAGCAGGTGAATAATCAGTTTTGAGTACAGAAAAAAAGAAGAAGCTTGTAAGCTTCGAACACATAGGCAACCATGGCAGAGTTTCAAGGGAGGATCTCTGCAGCGAGTTATTTAGAATACCAGTACAAGCCTACAGTTTTCCGAGTAAAAACAAAAAAAAAAAAAAAAGTGGGAAAAAGAAAAGAACAACCACGTAGTTTACTAGAAAAGAAAAAACCAAGTTCTTTTTTCACTTGAAATTGAACATCTTTTTCTGGCTGAGTTTTGAAGGGTTTAATCAGCGTCTTCTTGCAGCTGTTTCTCTTTGTGCATTGAAATAAACAGCAGCAACAGGGAGGCCAAGATCGTTCTCAGCAGCAAAATCTCGGGTGCTGAAGTTATCCCTCGAAGAAGGTGAACTAACTAATATCTGTCGACGTTTCTGCTTGAAAAGAACGAAAACGAACCTGTGGATCCCTATATTTGGCCTTGGGATTTCATAGCTCACCACTTCCCTACCTGTTTGATAAAAAACCCCAGTTAAAAAAAAACAGTTAAGAAAAAAGATCAGTACTTTTTTTCTTCTAGTCTTTCTCAATTGTCCCACAGTAACTTAATTACACAAAGAGACCTACCAAATGTGGCATCTGTTGTGCCCGGGATGTCCGTCACTATCCTGAAAAATGGACAGATCAAATCAAACTGTCATGCTTTTTCTTTTCGATCTGTATCTTTTTGTAGCTTTCCCAATTAGTAAGATCTGTCTCTTATCAATGCATGCAGGCTTCATATTATTACAGAGTTGAAGTTTGTTGAACTTCCATTTGTCTCGACTTTCTCTCTAAGTAATTGGTTGTAATATATTAAGACACGTCATGAAAATAAGTTTGTTGTTATCCTTTCGGCATTTGATTGGCTGCCTGCTCCCCTACACAGTGGTGATGGAAAATGGAAAACAGTACTAGATTCTTGCACCCACTTGGGTAACCCTCTCCCAGTTCGGGTTACAAGGTATAATACTATATCTCAACAGTGAACTCTTTTATGGGCATGTGGAGAAATCACTTGCATCTATTTCTACCAATGTTATTAATAAAAAAATTTCTATCAATGTTTAAAAATCTAAGTCGAAAGTTAAATTGATAAAAATTTTAGATCAATATTTCGATCATTTGGATTGATTTAATCGATTAAATTAAATTATTTAATTAAAAAATTTTTAAATATTAAATAAATAATTTTAATATTAAGTGAGTATTAAATATAGTAAATACTTAATAAAAATATATATTTAGTTAAATGGTATAACATTTAATATCGATCTAATGTGTTAGAAGTTCAATCTCATTACATAAATTATTTAAAAAAAAAAAGATTAAACCAGCTTTTTCAATTTTTCTTGGTTTTTACTAATTCAACTGATTTTTCATCAATTAACTAAACTCTTGATTCTATAATATATACTAAGCTGAACTAGATACTAATTTTCGATTCAATCAGCTCGTCTCAATCCGATTTTTTTAACTGTGATTTCTACTATATATGATATGAAATTGATTGAATGAGGGTGATCAACCTTAAAATATATATACTATTAAGAGCTGTAGGGTGTGTACCAGTGAAGGTGCTCCCTTAAATAAGGATCACTGGGTCCAGGAACATCCGGGTCCGTCATGACCTGCAACAAAATACACAGGCTTACCAGGTATCAGCTTTTAGCACAAAGGGTCATAATTTGAAAAAATGAAAAAAGATTGCGGATGCAAAAGTTTGAAACTTAAATTAAATATTATTTTTTAAAAATGATTACATGATTTACTGGATATCCGTTTAAATAGAAGAATTTGAACAGTAGAAAACCAGGGTGTGAAACAACTGGGGAAAAGAAAAACAGAAAGAAAACGAGAGCTGATGAAGATTAAGGTTACCACTTACCAGAGTGAAGAAGGTTCTCATGTCACCTCCTTGAATCTCAACCCTAGGTTTGGTGGCAACAGTTGAAGGATAGAACTCATGTCCATTAAAGACTTGCTTGTTGTTGAAACTGACTGACATTTTAATGCCAGGAAAGAAAGGATCCAGGACATCCCCTATAACTCTCCCAACAATGAGAGGTTCAGCCGCTCTTGATGACATTGTTCCCTGTTTGACTCACAGTTCCGATCGAGGACTAAAAACAAAAGGAGAGAAAAAAGATAACCTGATCGAGATATTTGTATATATAAAAGACAAACTTCCTTATCGCAGGATGTAAGTAAGATGAAACCCTTTTTATAGCGTATGAAATGGAACTCCTCTGAAAGACTGTAAGTTTTCTACATGTCATGCAGCTATAGGCTTTAGATCAAATGAAAGAGTATAAAGTTTACAATATATGGGAAATAAATAAAAGGAAAAAATGAGTGGACTACCTATTCCTCCATATATTCAATCATATTATTGTTTAGTTATTATATGATTATTTCTCAGTTGGGGGACCCTGGAATTGGTTCTTGATTGGCTGTTTTCTAGGCTATTTTAACATGTAACTTTTCATTCAACAGAAGGGATTATTATAAACAATATCCTGGAAAGTGGTCTTCAATCATCTTTCAAAAACATAAAAAAGTACAAATCTGAAAAATATTTGGAAAACCCTTGTGCTTGAATATTAACAAGGGCCCTGATATTGAAAACTTGACCTTTTTCATTCGAGGCAAATGAAAAGGATCTATGAAATAGTTTAATTAATTGCTTTTTGATTTCATAGAAGAACCTTTCCCAAAATTACAGATGCACACAAACTTTGAAAGAAAATTATTACCATTTTTAGAGAGATTCTTTTAGAAGAGAAGCATAAGGGGACTCCCCACCATAAATGACCAGGGGCTTCATGATCAACCACTGAGTGCTACCCAGTGCACCGATGTCATTTCAAAGTTATTTAAAAATTTAGCCAAGTTCCAAATCTGGCTAGGTGAAAGATGGTGGACTTTCCTTAACTAGAAGCCTAACTTACTTTTTTTTTTTACTTGGTATACCACTCTGGACTCATTTGATTCACTCTGTATGCAATGGTCAGAAACGTGTCATGGCCTGGCATTGATATGTTTTGATGTTGCCATGATTATCTTAACATGAACAGTGGATGAGATTTTATTAATGAGATGGGTACATAAATATCCTTAACAGCGTCAGAAGTGGCACAATCCCTGTATTAAGAATTTTCAAACCAAAATTTATTCGTATCGAGATTTGTATAGAATTAATTTATATACATAAGATATAATTTTTAACGTATTTTAATTTCAACTGACAACATCAAAGAATGAGAAAGGAAAATCCATTAAAAAATAAAGCTTACAAAAAATATAAAACATTCATTCAACAAATATTAAACTCAAGCACTCCATGCTTTTAGGGTTTAAATATATGAAATACCATCTATACCATTAACATAGTATTTTACCAAATTTTTCCTCATATCCAACAAATCCATTTCTAATATTATGATTCCATAGGCTTCTACGGTTTAAACGCATGGAATTACCTTTAGATTATTAACCCATTAACCCAATATTTTACCGAACTCTTCCTCACCTCACATCCTGTAAACCCATCTTCAACATTGAAATTCATAATTCCAAAGATCAACATGTACTATATCTAATTAATTACTTGATCACTAAAAAATCTTACTCACTGAGACTTTTTTCATGTTAAAAATATTTATTCATTAAATAAACCTAAATACTAAATAATTTTAAACCAATTAAATTTTATTACAACCTAAACTAATTTTTAATTTAAATTTAGATCAAAACTTAACACTGGAATAGGCAAACTGGTGGTCACTTTGGAGCTTGTTAGCCAATTATGCACCCCTAGATGAGCCACGTGTGAAAGCATTCGAGTGAGTTGCTGGAGCAATGAGATAATTTCTAGCGACATTGGAACCAAGAGGAAACCATGGTGCATGGAAATGCTTTGATTGGCTTGAAGGAAAAGTGTCATTTCAATGGTTCCGAGTGGTAGAGCTCTAAAAGTCATTGTTCTCTTTATAGTCGATGATTGTGAATTTTCCATTTAAAAAATGGACGTGAGTAAGCTTACCTCGATTAGAAGTAGTTTGGTGCCACACGGTCATGCTGTTTCAACTAAGGAATTCCGTAACACTAAGTTTCATCTTTGACTCTAAAAGTGTGGTTGGTGGCGTAGAAAAGTAAAAAAATAAATATAGAAAATAAAAAAATTTTAAATTAATTGGTTAGAAAAAAAATTGAGAGGAAAGAAAATTAGAAAGGTTATCATTTCCTCACAAACACAAATCACTTCAAATTACAAAAAATAAGAATAGTATATATCATGTGCATATATTTATAATATTATCCGTCTTTTTTTAAATTTTAATGGGTATAATGATAAAATAATATATTTTTTATTTTTTTTCTTTTCTCATTTTTCAATTATACTAAACAATTAAAGAAAAGAAAATTATTTTTTTCTTGCCACTTTTCTATCTGTCCTACCAAGCACACTAATGAAAAGAAAAAAATATTTTTCCCATCTTTTCATTTTTCTCCTTCTCCAATTTTCTATGTTTCCAATTTTTTTCCACCCTACCAAGCAAAAGCTTAAGCACTTAACATTAGTTGTTCTCTTTTACTCGCAGATGTTAAAATTCAAATATAATATTTATTAAATATCACATTTTGAAAGTAATTAGATGAGTTAATTTCGTTAAATTCTGAATTTTTCATTGATTACTTTTTATTTTTTAGTAAAAATAGATAAATATTAAAAACAAAATGAAAACGCACCCATGAAACGAATGGATTCGGAGAACTTGTTACAAATCTATCAATAAATGGTGTGATCAAAATCTCGTGGGAAATTATATGCAATCCATGAATCGGTGTATGACATATGTCATATTTTAGAAACATTAAATATAGTATGGCTCAAAGATTACCAAACAAAAAGAATATTGGTTTTTGATCTTAGCTACATGGTACAAGTTCTCTTTGCATTTTATTATTTTTTAGGAGCTAATATTGTGTCTTGTCAAAAGCCATTGTCACTTCTACAAAATTCCTTTTCCAACTCAACTAAAGTTTAACCCATATTCGAGCTAACTCAACTATTATTCTTTTTTGTTCTTCAATTAACATTGTCTTGAAGTGATTACATTCTTTGTTAAACGTAGAAATATCTTCCTTTTGAAATATATTTTCTTGACTGAATATGTATATTACATCGCGGAGAGCCATGCTATTTGATGTAAATCGGGGTTTGAATTGGTGGGTATTTTAACTTCAGTTCAATTATAGGTTTAATTGGTTTAATCGGGTGATTCAATTAAGAAAACATTATTAAATATATGATTTTTTTATATTAAATATGTATTAAATATAATATATATTTAATAATATATATTTTAATTAATGATATGATCTTTAATATAAAATCAAAAAAAATAAAAATTAAATATTTAAATCTCATTGTTTATAAAAATATCTTAAATAATAAAAATAAATAAAAATTAATTTTTTATCAATTCAATGAAGATTTACTTCTTTGTTATTTTTCGGATTTGACAAGTACCTAATTTCCCATTCAATCGATATGAATTCTCTTTTTTTTTCCATCTTAGAGGAAAGCGTGTAGTTACGTATATACTTGTAATTGACAATGTTTATAAAAGTTTGGGAGACCACATGTGGGCCTAGAAGGGGGGAAAAAGATTAAAAGGAAAATAGATGGAAAAAATTAGCTTAGTGCATTGCATTCTATAATGTTATTTTTGAAGATAAATTTATCGTTAAAATAAGTCTAAAACCAACAAGTAGTAGAAGCTAATAACATAATATCGTATATATAAAAAACTGATTAGTTTCTAGGCTTTAATGAAATTTAATTAATGATATATCCTTAAGGCATTATAAAAAGAAAAATAGAAGAACTTGATAATACGTGCTAATAATCTAAGATTTATAGATCCAATTTGCAATAACACCATTTTAACGGAACTTATCATTCATGAATGAATTCACAAATAAATTACGTGTTAAAAAAGATTAGCAAATGACAAATTTAACTTCGTTATAAGACAGGAAATATAATAGAATTATCATGTTAAAATTAATTGGCACTAAATTAAGAGTCAATTTAAATATAAAGCATACAACCCAAAATTTAATAAATATGGAATAACAAAAGTTTTTTAACATTTTTGTTTAAGCAAATTGAATCCTTGTTTAAACATATTGCTCAATTGAGTTGAACTTTGCAACAATCACATAAACATCGCTAGGAAAGGGGAAAAAGAGGAAAGATAACCCGAATATTTGGATATCATAACTTAATTCTTCAATTACATGTTAACCTTTAACTCAAATTGCAGAGGAAATCCAAATCTTTGACTTTTTTACAAAAAAAGGTTATAATAACAGCTATTTAATGGTTTCGACTCTTTCCGCCATCGATATTCACGATCACTATTTTCTACCGTCGATATTCACAACCACTGTTTATCATAATTGATCATGATAATATTTATTATGTTCACAACAACATAAGCTGACCAAAATCATGTTTACTATCATAATTTAAAATCCTTGCCAACTAGACTAAACCCTAATGTTCTACTCGATGTATCACTTAGGTTGCATATGATTTTACATGTTAATTATATTATACTTATAAAATAACTTATGTTTAATAATAAAAAACGATTTAAACAAATATCACATCACATAAGAACATATTATATAAAAAATTGCACACTATTTATATAAAATAAAATTATTAATTAAAAAATATTATAAAAAATAATATAAGTTAAAAATTTATTATAAAATCTACAGAAAATAAAAAAATCATTTTAAATAGTTTAACCAAAACTATAATTTAAATCCGTGAGAAACTATTAGCTTGCCAACTATATGGAAAAAAAAAAAAAAAAAAAAAAGGACAAAAGAACCGTAAGCTGTAATCATTCTGAAAAAAAATCAAGATCCTTATTTAGAAATATGATAAATTTTATTATAGAATAAATTCATTTAACCAAATTTTTCGATATAATTAGAAATCTTATTTACAAATGTGATCAATCTTATTAATAATAAAAAAACATTCAAAATGATAAAATTAGTAATATAATGAATAGAAATGAATATTTGATCAGGTAAAAAAATTCTCCACCATTTATACTTTTATATTATATTATGTTATATTATTATTTCCAAGTGTAATTATAATTTACCCTTTGTCATTACCCACACGATGTAACTGGTTTAATCTAAAGATTTAATAAAAAATTTTCTTTTATAATCTAATTTTCTTTACCTTCCCCAATCAAAAGTTAATCTCAAAGAAGAAATGGGACGTGCCGGAAGGCGGACAAGGTAGGGTACTATGCAGTGAAAATTAAGGAAAGAAGGGAGTAGACCAACATTGGGAATGGAGGTTCTGGTTGCAGTTCCAGGAAGGAGGATTTATGTAAGCGACCAGAGAGGAGAAAGTAAGGAAATCGTCATAAAAAGGGTGGAGAACGAGAAGTTGGTGCCTGCAAGAGAAAGCCCTAGTAGCACAATGCTTCAACCGAGAAGCTAACCAGGCACCAGCATCAACTTACCAAAGTTAAAACACACTGATAAAAATTATGACCGCCAAAGGCTTAAGATGCGATGGTGAAAATGTGAAACCCTACACCTTAAACCTCAAATCTACTATTACGCCTCAGGTTCAAACAGAATAGAGTTGATCGCATACTTTCACATTTCACCTCCAGTGTGACTGCAGTTTATAAACATTGCAGCTTGCAAGTGTAAAGAGAAACGAATTTTCTCATTTGTAGAAAAGAACCTGCAGCCTGAGAGTGGAGAAAAGGATTGCAAATCTCAACGTTTGAAACCTCAAACTTACTGGATATCACAGGTGACTGCATTGAACCGGGCTAAGCCTGGTTCCAATAGATTGGATCACATATTTTCACATCTCAATTCCAGTGTTAGTGCAGTTAAAAAAACTAAAATTGCAGCTTGCAGTTTTAGCCCAATTGGTGCAGAGCATATAGCGAACAAAAGTATCGAAGGGAACAATTAGAAGTAACGCTATTGAGCCCAACACCTATGACAGAAATATGCAGCCTTACATCCTCTAAAAAAGAAAATAAAATAAAGCACCACCCTGTCCATTTTTTTCTGACTCAAAACATTAACAAGCATACTTACAGCCTCTGACAAAGTTATTCAATACTTTCAGAAATCTAAGATTCAGAACTTGTTAAAGTATTGTGACAACATCTTATGATAGGGACGAGCGAGACGTACATTCAAACACTAATGTATAGACAGCAGATTGCAAAGTACCCTATATCTCGAATTCTGAGAGTCTCAAGTTGAGCTAACCCGAATCTGTTCAGCCTTTTATAAACTATACAATTTTACTATATGTACAAAGCACAGAGCTCTTCATTCCTCCAAGCCTCTTGAAAACTTAGACTCACCTAGCCTCTAAAACTATAAAAAGAGATAAAAAGCATCACTCTCAAGATAATCAAGGACATGCAGCAAAAAATAAAAATAAAAAAAACTCTTTGCAGAGGTCCAAAGAGAGTTTTCTCCTGGCTTGCTTAATCTTTGCCAAGATTTATAAATGGTTTTGCTTTAAGAGTATGGATAACCCAAACAGTCTGATTAGCCAGACGATCTCCATGAAGATAGTATCCAATAAAACAAAGCTTGATTATGAATTAAATGCAATATTCATGAATAGACAACAATGAAGAAAGTATTAGCCTATTTCAATTCACGCAAAGAAGTCCTTCTTCTTCATGTTTAGTGTCGAAGAGTTCACTACATCACAGTAAGCAACTATAAGCAAAAGAATATTGCAATTCTGTTTAATTTTTAGTTCAATTCACCCAAAAAAAGAAACCCTTTTGCATTTATATCAATCACACGGGGGAAAAAAGAGAAAAATGAGCTTCAATTAAAATATAACGAGAAGTGAAAACAAAGTGTAGATTAAGAAGCAAGCATACGCGATAAGACCACGATGTTCTTCGCCTCCATCAGCAAGCGCCATCATTAAATTGGTGCAAGCCCTAGTGGCCCACACAACAAAAACCCCAGCCATTGCGTACCTAAGGACGGTGCTCCCCTGCGAAATAAAAAGGAATGTCGCCGATAAGATCACCACTGGTAGCATACAATAACCAACCACGCTTGTACACGTGTGGAGATCTAGGTTGCCGTTGCGTCCCGCTAACATGTTGAAAACAACGTATAGGAAAATCGAGGAGACGACGATCCAACCGAGGATTACGCCGAATTGGATCTTTCCGGCAAGAAGTTGGAATAAGCATAGGGATAAGTAGAGGAAGATTGGACCGGACAAGTCTGAGTCTTTATGGGCCGTCGGTTTGACCCGGAAAGGGTTGAGGATGGATTTGGTTTTGTGCCAGATTTGGTCTGGGTGGATGCCGAGTTCGTCGAGTAAGGGTTCTTCGTCGTCGAACGATGCGGATCCAGATGGTGCTGAAGCGGAGATTGTGCCGCCGAAGGAACCGGACGATGACGCGGCGGAACCGATGTCGAAGGACAAAAAGGGCATGGCAGAGGAGGAGGATGGAGGGCGTGAGGGTTGGAAAGGAGCCATGGGAGCTCCGCTTTTGTTGGACAAAAAGGGTATGGCAGAGGAGGAGGATGGAGGGCGTGAGGGTTGGAAAGGAGCCCTGGGAGCGTGTTTGTCGATGTTTCCACCGGAGGGGAATACCACCGGAGGTACAGTAAATTCTTTGGTCATTTTTTGTTAAAGCAATTCGTTAAAGCAAGTGCAATTCTTTTTGTGGGTATCGAGCGAACGAGCCCGGAGCAATTGGCCTTTTATTGTTTCTCCCTTTTATTCTTAATTAATTGAAGGGTATTTTTGACAATTCGTGTGGATTGCTCGCTAAGTTAAGAGTGTTGAACGGCAGGAGATTAGTAGGATGACGTGTTTTGCACCACCGAAATTACATAATTTACGTTATTGCACATTTATATTTTCTTTTCATTTTTGCTAAAATGATATTTTTCTTGTAATAATAAATTAGGGTTAAATAATTTTTAGTTTCTAGAAAAAAAGAATAGTAGTACTAAATTTATTATTTTTTAATTTAAATAAGTGTGATACGATTGATAATAAAAAAAATCAAAGTTTAAATTCATATAAATGTACCTTTAGAAATGATAATTATAAATTTCAAACAATATTAATCTTAAATCATAAAATAGTTAAGGATACTTAAATAATATTAAAAGAATTATCATTTCTTATGTTTGTTGAAGGGCAAGCTTAATTTTAGATGGGATTATTTGGCATTACTTAACCCATAAGATTCTATATAATATCGCTTAAGAGTTAGTTAAGCTAATATTGAGGTTTTTTTTGTCAATTCGAGTTTAGTTTTTTTTTAAATATTTCAAAATAAAATTTTGAATATATAAAGAATGTTTTTTTAAAATCACCTGATAAAAATTCGATTTAAAGCAAAATCTGAAATTTTTAAAGAGTAACAATTGCTAGAAAGGACCAAAATGAAAATTTTGCTTTTGACAGTGGTTAAAAAAAAATCAAATAGTTCAACATAGGTATGTATTTTATTGGGGGGTCAATATGAAATTTTATGAATTTGAGCCATTTAATGAAAAAAAATAGATTTTTAAAGAGCCAATTGAAAAAAAAAGAAAAGGAAAAGACAAAAGGAGAGCTAAATGAAAAGAAAATAATTGTCCTTATCAAATCATAGAAATGCTTTTTAATCTCTTGAAATTTTCTGTTTAGTAGTTTTTTAAGATTCATCCTGATTTTTTTCATCTTTATTTTTAATTTTATTTCAGTATTTAAAAATTAAATACATTAATAAATTTGATAATTTATATATTTATATTATTTTATATATTATAATCGTATTTAAGATATACATATTAATTTAAATTTTGACACTTCAAAAATTTATATTATATAAATTTAATATCGTATATTTATATTATTTTTATTTTATGTTATATTTTATGTAATATTTAATTATTATTTTTATTTTGCATTTAAAATTATTAGATATTATTCAGTTTCCTTTAAATGCAATTAATAAAAGAGATTGACTTCTTAGAATACAAATAGCAAATAGAATTGTTAAGGGGTTAAGCAAATATCAACTTATATAAGGGTTAAGTTTGGATAGAGTTTTTTATAATTTAGGTCGATCGAGCTCAAATTATTATTTATTAATTAAAAATATTTTATTAAAATTTAATTTTAAAAATATAAATATTATTTTAAATAATAAAATAAACTTTT
Source organism: Adansonia digitata (assembly GCA_029448705.1). Classification (NCBI taxonomy): domain Eukaryota; kingdom Viridiplantae; phylum Streptophyta; class Magnoliopsida; order Malvales; family Malvaceae; genus Adansonia; species Adansonia digitata. The sequence goes on from JAQSVH010000009.1 coordinate 8,040,082, forward strand.
AAATCAAGTTAAATTGTCATAATGAAAGTACAAAAATTCACATAGCAACTTAACGAGCTTGAAGAGCCGACCAAATAAAAATATTTAATTGAAAAATAGATATGATTTTAGTTTGATTTAATTAATTTTAACTATTTAAAAAATAAATTATTTATATTATTATATAAAAATTATTATATATTATATACTTTTAAATTATTATAAAAATATTTTATTTATATTATATATAAGTTATAATAAAAATAAAGTTAAAATAATAATTAGTTCGATTTAGTTAATTATTAATTTTAAAAAATTAAAAATGAAGCAAATGACTAAATCAAAATAAATAAATTAAATTAAATTAAATTTAAATTTAATCAATCGATCCATAATCAATTCAAATTGGTTAATACTCATCACATTTTACATTTTTAAATTTTAATGAACAAAATTCAATCCCAATAGAATTAAAAAAAATTATTCTCTTTCTTTTTTCTTTTTTTTTTAAACTAAAAATATTAAACAAAAGTACAAAACTACGATGGAAGTGAAGTGTTGTTAATTTAATTGGACCCTGCGAATGCGAAGCAATCCAAAAACCCTCAAACAAGAATCCTCGGATTCCGACCAAATCAGTCATCCCCAGGTCAAAACCCGAAAATCCCCTCTCGCTGAAAGGAAAACCAAAAGAAGGAGAAGAGATTGAACAGGAATCGGCTTTTCTTTCCCGCCTTCTTTTCCTCCCTCCGCCTCCCCAGAACGCCGCCACAGCGGATCCAGACATGGAAGAGAGCAAAGGTAGCTTATCGAAGCCAGCAGCGGTGGTTGCTTGCATCGCTATGGCATTGTTTTACGTTGCGATTCTTTATGCTCCCACTCTGATCCTCGGCCTCCCGCCTCCGCAATCCTACAAGCATTTCATGATCCGACGGTTCATTTGCGCCGCCGTTTGCTCCGTCGTGTCCGTTGTTTTCTGTGCTCTCCTCCTTCCGGTACACCGCTACTGTTCTGTTCCCTTGTTTCCCATTTTTTATTTCACTCATTTATTATATATTGCCCACAAGTTCAAATATCTGTCGTATGAAGTGTGAACTAAATGGAAACTTTATTCATTGAGCTAAAGACTAAAAAGTGAACTCATATATAATTAGAGATGAGCAAATGGTTGAACCGTTAACAAGCATTGAGACCAAGCTGTTTCCTGTAAAAGTAAAATCATCCATTTTGCGTTTTACAAAAATTTTAGTATTCGTTTTTATATCCAAAACACGTCAGTTTCTTATTTCGTCTAACCTGAAATTTTAACTTGTTTGATTATGCTAGATAAGAAGCGGGGAGGCATCTTACTTGTTTGGGGTTTATGGCGTTCGATCCGATCATTTTGTAAGAATCATACGTATTGAGCATATTTCCTACATTTTAGTTATCAGTTTATTATTTGTACTTTTGATCTGCAGATTCAAAATCCTTGATTGAAATGCAATTTTATTTATGAAACAGTGGCAAGCAGTGGTCTTTCCTTTTTTCTTGACTTCTCTTATGTATGCTGGATCTTTGATGCTCAAGTCTATGTTATTGGTGAATAAGTGGAAGGAGCATAGGAATCAAGACGGAGGGCCAGTTTTAGGCTGTATCACAAGTACTCTTCTTAGCTTCCCAGGCCAATTGTCGTCGGTTGCTTTAAATGTTTTCTTCTGGCGGAATTTTGTCGTGGTTAGTATGCTCACTATTTGAATTTCTAAATCATTGGGGTGAATGCAAAAAATGCAAATAATTGCAAGGTCTATAAAGAGGTTGTAGTTTGCAATTTTTTATCATTGAAAAGGTTGCATTTTGCTTGCTTATTCTTTGAAATAGTTTTTCTGATGGATTGCTTGTTATGTTATGTGTTCCGTTGATTGTTGAATGTTTAGCAATCCTTCTTTGGAGAATAACAATAATCGAAACTTAGAAGGAAACTTTTGAAATGGTTTCCTCTTGCTTCAGTCTCAATCTTTAATAGTACTTTAATGAACAGGCACCATTAACGGAGGAGTTGGTGTTTAGAGCATGTATGATTCCTTTACTTCTTTGTGGGGGATTTAAAGCATACAATGTCGTTTTTCTCTGCTCTACTTTCTTCAGTTTAGGTGAGTCCTTTTTTGTTAAACACACAGTTTGATAATTTATGTAGAGAGAATTTTTTATCTTTTTCCTTCAGGTGTTAAGTGCTTATAATATGTCTAATAGCTGTTATTTACACCTACTAAGCTTGGACACGTTTTATTGCCTATATACTAGTGTTGTATCTGTGCCACAATCTATTATTAATTTTCACCTCGGTACGAAGAAGTTAAAGGGATTAGGTTGGCACAAAGTGATCCTTTGTTATCCAACTTTGCACGTGCGTATTCATACTTGCACGTGTTGGTGCATTTACGTGTGCTTGTGCATTTATTGGATTGTTACGCATGATTGCCCCATTGCATTATGAGTTGAATGGCATATAAACTGTTTTAACTCTGTTTTGTCAATGTCTTGCAGCGCATTTGAACCATATGATGGAGATCTACAGCCGGCATAACAATAGCTTGATCAAAGCCTCCATGGTTGTAGGTACAAACTAGATTTTACTCCTTGAATGTAATAGCTGCAATTTTTGTTTAAAAGGAAAAACAATGTGTAAATGTAGAGTGGGTTTATTGTCTTTCTTCTTTTAGCTGGAAACCTTGTTGGGCTTGACGTATTTGACACCTTTGTTTTGAGGAACAAGAATGTTGTTTTTTGTCTTTTAGATGCTAATATGTCATTGCTTATTGGAATGTATCTGTGTTTCTCAGGTCTCCAGCTTGGCTACACTGTGATCTTTGGTTCTTATGCTTCATTTCTCTTCATTCGAACAGGTTGCTGGTTAATTGTTGATAAATGTTATCGTCTTTTAGATCATTTTTCATAGAAATATTTTTTGGTCCTGCGAGCCATTTCTGGTTTGCTTGTGGGTTGGCAAGAGGTTTCTTTTTCATTTCAATACTCATTCAGCTCTTTGTAAATAGTAACAGATAAAAATGGTAAACTATGAATGCAAAAGCTGTAGTATTGACCCATAGACTAAGTTATTCGGACTCAGGTGCGAGTAATGGGCACGGGTATGTTAATATTTTTTCTAAGTTTTCGTGTATTTGGAAAGTCTTAGAAGGGTCATATCCCCATATCTATGTCTCAGACACTGGTACTTAAAAAAAAATAATAATAAAGAGCCAGATCAACATAATCCATAGATACAAACTAACTTGCATTAACCTTGAAGCAGATAAAGGAAATGTCGGTTGTTATTGTTCTTATTTTTGTGATATTTGATTTTTTGCTTACACAGATCTAAAACAATAAAGGTGTTCTTCGGCATGGTTTAGTTATTTGTTTCATTACAGTGTATCTTTCTGCCTCGTTGATTTGGCTTGTATGAATTCTTGGCAGGAAACATTGTTGCTCCTGTAATAGCGCATGCATTTTGCAATTATATGGGATTGCCGGTGTTGTTTGTACAAAGGAAAGGTACGCGATTAGAGTATCTATTACTCGACCGCCCTTCTATTTTTGCTTTCTCATAGCATACAAGTATGCCTGGACTGGACAATTGGCTCACCTTTTGTGTTCATTATATGTTTAGGGCTAGTTAGCATGGCATTCGTAGCTGGAATGATATCATTTGCGTGGCTTCTGTTTCCCATAACCCGGCCAGATTTATACAATGACAAAACCAATAATTGTCGATGTTGGCAAGGATATTGTTCATGGAATTAAACTAACGACGACCCCAGAAGGCTTTCCTTTTGGGTGTTTGAAAATCATGATCGGTATAGCGGACCCAAACTGATGGAACTTGGGTGTGGCTCTTCTGCCGAAATGAAGCGTTGACTGGATGGAAATTATGGGTTTGGAAGCATATTTACTTGATAGCCATTTCAGGATCAAATCTTGTTGTAATCTTTGGGATTGGCCTTTTATCTTGAGCCATTCAATTGTTGTAAAGTGACTAAATGAGGAGAAATTGAATTAGCAACTTTTTTTTAAAAAAAAATTGATCTCTGTCTCAAGATACCTGCTGGAAATGTCATTTGATGTATATTCATAACACATTAATTTCAAGGAGCTTTTCTTTTGCTCTTTTATAATTCTTTATTCGAAAACAGTCGTTTTGTTTTTGTTTTTTAATGAGTTAATAATATGCATTTTCTCTTCGAAATGTATCATCTATGTCATATTGATATTGAGAAGGAAAAATTCATGCACCCAAATATTTGGTTGAATTGTTAGTGCATATTGTCTTTGTTGGACGAGCAAAGTTAGCTGGGCAAACAACATAGGGATCTCCTGCTCGGCATTGCTGCCTTGGAAAGAGACAAAACAGTTAAATACGATTTAAACCATTATTTAAAAATTTTTTTAGAGTAGTTTTATATAATTGAAAATTTAAAGCCAAGGAACAAAGTCGTTGTAGTATAGTGGTGAGTATTCCCGCCTGTCACGCGGGCGACCCGGGTTCGATCCCCGGCAACGGCGAAAGTACATTTTTTGCGAAGGGTAGAAGTAATCTTTTTGAGGTATTCTACTCTTCCATTTTATTTGGCATTTGGCAATGGCATCTTAAATTTCTTGTTAGGCAAAGTAGACCATTTGCTATCGTAGGTTTTCGGCCTCTGGGCCAGGTCACCTTTGCTTTTTTACATATGGAGTCAAGATCATCCATTCAGAACTGTAAATCGCACCGCTCAGCTCAGGTAATATTTCGGCTTTTGGGAATAAAATCAAGATACTAGTTCAAACCCGGTTTCAGCCTTCACAAGTTACGAGTAAATGTGTTTGTAAATAAGATCCATTTTGTTTTGGTTTTTAACTTCAGCCAATGATCGTTTTAGAGCTTATTTTCTCCAAAAGGCTGAGCCCCATGGGTTCCTTCGAATGAGTGAATTCATGACTTTTGAGACATTGTGCCTTTTCTTCCAATGCTTTATGGGATTTGGGATATCACCTTATTTACTTTCGATTGTTAGTTCATATTTTTCTAATTAATCAAAAGGCAGAATCAGCAGGCCCTCAGGAAGATGGGAAGAAAACAAATTGAAGGACAAATGGGTCAATCTGCCAAGATTTGGTAACTTCCCCGAAGATTAAAAAAAAAATGGGTTATTTGTTTTCCAAAGACATGTTTTTGATGGTGGATCTTGGCTTTGAGGGTTCTTGAGCACTGAATGGCTGTTGTCAGCCAATCCTTCACTGGGTCTTCTAAGGAGATTCGAGTCATCATATATTTTTGTCGTCCTTTTAGTTTCCAAATTGACCAGCTGAGCTGGTGACAGGGTTTGGTGGCCTAACAGGTTAATGGAGGCCAAGGGCTAGGGCCGAGGCCAAGGGCTAGGGCCAGGGGAGGGCTTCATGGACATATTTGAGCTCGATAAGACATGTTTCTATTTTTTTATTTTTTAAATTTAATTATCTGAATGAGTTGGCTTTGATGGTCAACCAGCATCAGCCAAAGGATACCGTGTCATGTCCGTGAGTTGATATTGTGGGTTACCACTTTGTTCAAGCTTAAATACACTTCCGTTGACTTTCACATCTTCTGAATCTTTTTGACATTACCTTTTGATTAGATCCCCCCCTCCCATCACTCCCTCTTCCTCAAACAAAATCTGAATGAAAAGCCTCCCCTTCCAATCTTTTGATATTTTGTTCTGAATTTTTTACTTGAAAGTCTTATCAATATTTCATTGGACTCCTTCCAACATTATTTCAGCGGGCAGCAGCTGGTTGTTTTCACTGATTGTTCAAATGTATGACAAATCAAAAAGACTTAATTTCAAGTGTTGGGTACTCGGGTTATTAGTTATTTACCAAAGCCATGCCATTTGGCTCTTTCACCAGTTTAAGCAGAGCTTCAAAATTTAACCTAGAGAATTAGAGTTTTAGTGAGAATTAAATGAAAAACCAATGGTGCTGAGAGATATTTCTAGTTTTCGACATGTTCATTGGTGATTCTGAAACATGGAGATTTTAATTTTTCTATTCAGTAGTCCACCTACACAAATGGAGCAATTCTAATCCAAATTCAGACTAGAAAGATGATAATAATATTATATTCATTTTCTACTAGATAGCCTGATACATCCATTGTTCTTCACAATTCCATATCTTAACACCCTCCCCCCCATAGAAGAAGATATGAGAAAAAAAAAAAAGAAAAGGAAGATAAAAATAGAAATAAGCCTGATAGAAAGATCAAAGATACTAGTACTATCCTATTTAAAACTGAAATGAAGCTACTACTACTACTACTACTATTGTTTGGCTATGGTTTTACACCAAAAAGAAAAAGGGACAAAGTGGGGAAGAGTCTAAGTGGGTCTCATGACATCTAACTTTGCTGGATCAGGGTTGGCTAGAATTGGAAGCATTTGGGTTAGAACCCGAGCTAAGTTTAAGGTCAGGAATAGTACTAGTTGCTGAATTTTTCCCCTCTGAATTGTTGTTGCTGTTATTGTCCTTGGAGAGCTTCTGTTTCAGCTCAGATAGCAGTGCTTGATTCTCCTGGTTGAGAAGCTGAGCTTTCTTCCTCAGCCTCTCATTCTCTTTCATTATGTAACAGTTCTGCAGGTACAGGTTTGAGTTCAGCCTTTCCATTGATCTTTTAAAAAAATATTTCTTCAAAATCTGGCCCTGCAATGGGCCCCCAAAGCCCGAAAGAAATGGTATCAGGATCAACATAAAAAAATTAAATATATATATTATCTTTTATAATATTCCTTTATTGCTACATATATCATTGTACTACACTGAAGACAGTATTATTATACTATTTTTAAATCCAAAATTTAAAATATTAGTTATTACAATCGATATTACCTATTAATTTAAAAGTAAACATTTAAAAAAAATACCATAATTCTAACTACATTAGTAGACACAAATAATTCACATGTATGCGTGATATTAAACATTATTGAATAAAAAAAAATACTATATAAAATACATATTTTGACATATATTCAAGGCAAGAAAATCCAATTGTTTGTTAAAAAAACCTGTAAATTTTAGGATAAATTCCTCTTTATTTTTCTACTTCATAGGGTATTTATGATGGTTATCTGAGCAGCGAAGGAGAAGCGGATGCCAAAAGACAATTGTAAGTTGTGTGATTTCTAATTTTTTTTTTATTACTCTTTTTTAAACACAAATTTAGACCTATGGACGAAACTTCAAAAGAAAATACTCCAAATTCACAAAAATATTTAAAAATATTCATATCATATTCGTGTATCAAATAAATACGTATATTTATATATAATATTTGTTTCCGAATCTCAATTGGAATTACAAAATTTATTTTTGAGCACTGCCCTGGCCTATAATAGATCAAATAGTTTGTACACCTGGCGAAAGACAACAAGAAATGTTGTAGAATTCATGAAGAGATACGAAAACGTTGAAAAATTACTGATACAAGATATCCCTCTAAATTAGGTGAAATAGGAAGCAAATTCTAACATTGGGGAACTTCCTTCCTTCCGTCCGTCCTACTTCTAAGACGAAGATAAACAGAATCCAAACGGTTAAAAGAGAGAAAACATCAAATGCAAAGATGTCTGGTTAGAAATAGAACAAAACGCTTTAGCGCCCCCCCCCTCCCCCAATTACAAAACAACTTGACGCAAAGTGACCATTAACATGGACTATGTCTACCCTTTCTTAGTGAAAGAAAGAAAATAGAAACTGAAGAAGAGAACAAAGTCAAGACAGAGAGAGAAGAAAGGTTGGGGCCTTTATCTTTTCAAAAAAGATCACCTTTTCAAGAAGGTTGGTTAGGGAGCCTTGGCCGAGGAAGCTAAACTCTGGGTTTTTTAACAACTTAGTAGCAGCAGCAGCAGTTTAAAAAATAATAATAATAAGGAAAAAGAGAAGGCAAGAGAGTGAAGTGAGGGACAAAGTGGAAGAAAATAGGTGTTAATATATAGAGCAAAAAGGTACTATGAGGGAGATAGAGAAAGAGAGAGTAGGAAGAAGGAAGCTTATGGGTGTGGGAAGGCAAGGGGAAAGGGCAGGGGGACATGACTCTCTCGTCGTCGTCTGACTCTGACACAACAATCATGCATGTGTAAGCATAGAAGGCGGCCGGTTAGGAGGCGAGGCTTTAATTTTGTATTGGTTTTTGTATTTGTATGATGATGGTTTATCAAAGGGGATATGGCGTCATGTGAATGATTATGGATACGGGGAGGGAAGGTGAAAGAAAAGAAGAAAGAAACTCAGACTCAAATCATGAATTTTAAGTAGCTGTCAATATATAACCTTATTATTGTGTTCATTTTTTAATTAATATTTATAATAATTATATATGAGAGTTATAATAAATACGAGTATAACATAATTAAAAATATATTTTCTATTTAAAATTTCACTGGTTTTGTGAAGGATGAAAGGGTATTTTCATTTTATATGTAATAATTAAAAAATTAAATTGAATTAGTTAATTAAATTAATTAAATTAATAATTAATAAATTATTTGATCCGATATAATATATTAACTTAAGAAGCTATTAAATCGGCAAAGAACCAGATTAATTGGATAATTTATAAGTTTTGTTTTTTTTATTTTCTAAAATTTATTTATAATTGATAAAATTTAAAGTTTTAACCTATTAATTTTATATTAAAAATTATACTATTAAATTAAATATATATTTTTATTAATTATAAACTATATTTAATATTTATTTAATATTAAAATTATTTTTCAAACCAATCAATTTAATCCATTAAACCAAAAATTAAAATCCAAATTTAATTTAACTTAACTTTTATTTCGATTTTTTTAATCGATAAAATCCACATTATGTATAATTAAAAAGGAAGGAGAGTTATGGGTTTTCCGGCTAGGGGGGGCTTCTAAATGATGGTGGGCTAGGCCGTCCCAAGATTCGCAATGATGGTTTGGATTGGTTCGAAGCATCATCACCACCCCACACCTCCCCTCCCACACACCCTCTTCCTTACCTTACCCTTTCTTCTTTCATCAAACTCATCATCAATTCTCTTTTGTTTTACTTTCCATGTTCACCAAATTATTTTTAGACACTTTTAATTATTTCTTTCCTAATTTCACTTCTTGGTTTGGTAACTGTTGGTAATAATCATTTTTTTGCCCAATAAATCAATTTTCTTTTGAAAATGGAGGTTTTTGTTCTAAAAAGTCTTCTATTTTCTACCCCATGTTACTGTTGTCAACAATTATATCTACAAAAATAGGGTCACATCACAAATTATATCTACCTATAGGGGTAGATTTAGAATTCAAATTTAATATAAATATACTACTCCTATAAAGTTTAACACTTTTTCTTTCAATGAATAAAAACTTCCACACTTTTTAAACTTGAAAGGTAAAAGCATTTTTCTATTCTTTGCTTCACTTGATCATTACACAGTATATAGTAATTTTAAACAATAGATGTAAATAGTAATTAAATAAAATATTCTTACTTACAATTCTCTTTCAAAGACTTTAATCTTACTTAAATAATAAAATGCTTTATAGTGGTAACTTTTATTGTAAAAATTAAAAAAAAAAAAAACAACACAAAATGGATGTTATTTTATTATTTCTTTGATTTTGAGATGCAAAAAAGATTTTATCATTTACTAAAATTAGGAAAAATTTTGTATGCTTCCAGTAATTTTTTTAAAAAAATTGTATTTAATTTTCATGTTCTTAGTAGATATGGTACATATTATTTATCAATTAATTTTTTATGATAATTATATTTAAAATATTATATATTTATATAATATTTATTATATTAATAATCATGTTATATAAATTTTTAAATATTTTTATGTTCGTATTATATTAATTTTATTTCTTATATTTATCAAATTTTATATTGTATTTTTAATTTATGTCCCGAATTATTAAATTTATTTCCAAATTTGTGAAACCAATGGCTTTTCTAGTGAAGTCAAATGACGAAATCGCCCCCTAGGGCTTTGCATTACTTTACACCATTGATGATGTTTCGTTTTACGTTATTATAATCATAAGTTAAGCATATTTCTTTTGCCAATATTTAAGGTGAACTTTAAAATAAGAAGGAAAAAATTATAAAAAGGAAATAAAAAAGGAAAAAAAAAAAGATTTGGGCCAGTCTCAACCTCTCATGGGTTATGAGTACCTTAACGTGAAACATCATGGTTGACAGATGGGATGGTTTTTTGGATGAGTCTATGGGTAAAATCGTCAATTCATTAGGTTCAAACCACACCCCACCCCTCGTGGACCTCGTTCATGTTGAGTGTTAATTGAGCTTTTTAACTTGTCTATAAATCAAATGCAATTATTATGGCTTTACATTCAATGGGCTGATTGCTGCTTTAATTACCTCTTTACCCTTAACGGTTGATTCCCCCATCCTTGAGAAAAGTTGGAAAATCTTAATTTGCGCTGCGCTTAATAATAGCTGATAATAATAATTCTAATAATTGCTGTTTTAATTGATTGAGTTGAGCTGTTTGGTTAGTAGGAAAAAAAAGAAGAAAAATTAGATTTGGACTACTTATTGCTTTTTTACATGAAATCATTTCTATTCAATAATTTTTTTCATAGAGATGGACTCAATTAAAAAAAAAATTAAAGATTAGTTCTTAAATTAAAAGTGTTTATGAATTAAATTGAATCACTATTTGAATTTTTTTAATTTTTATCGGGTACAACCATGGTCCATCCTAATCTATAAACACGTTTTTACTATTTAAAAAAAATTAAAATATTATTTTTATATTAATATTTTTTAATTAAATTTAAATTAAAATATTTTTTTATTATTTGTAGAGTGATTAGGGCCAGACCAAACTAGAATGAACTATTAGCTATTATGTCCAGAACCTACTCAATACGGGCAAAACTTATTGAGTCAAATAAATTACCCAACCTTTGAACATGTATGTTTTTAAACACCGTTTTTGATCGTTGTCGCAGTATCAAACCTGGTAAGAAAAACATTTTGCAATTTGGAAACTATGTTTTGGAAAGAAAATTATTAAATATTTTTTATTTTAAAATTATGATAAACTATCCTTTAATTAATTTTTTATTCTTTTAAATATAACGTTTTCATATTTTTGATATATTGATATATTTTGAACTTAAAATGAAAATATAGAGAGAATGCAACTATTTATTTTTAGTTTGAAGTAATCTAATTTTTTAAAATTTAAATTAAGTTTTTTAAACATTTTAATTATTCAAAGGGTTTTTTTTTCAAAATAATACTAAATAATCGAAAGTCTAAAATTACAAAATTTCACAACAATTTTATTCAATCACAATTTTTTTTCAAATATATATATATATATTTGTAAACACAACGCTAATAAGCTAAAACATTCATAAGCAACTTCTGTACTGATATAACCTACGCATTTATGAAATGCAATACATCTTGGAGGAAAAAAAATAATTTAGCTTTTATTCTATTATTTTTCGTAATTTTCCTCGGACACTTAAAATTAAAAATTTTCATTTCTGTAAAAATTAAACTTATTCACGAGTTAAATTACTATATCAATTTTATAGGTTCTACTTGAAATGGATGGGCATGAAACAGAATTTTTGTAATCCCAATCACTTAGCTTGAATTTAGATTATTTAATCAATAAAAAATTTTTATTTTAATTTAATTATAAAATATATAAATATTAATATAAAATGAATTGTAATATTTTAATATCTTTAATAATTATGAACAACTTTTGAATCCGATTGATTGGGTTAGGATCAGGTTCATATAAGCAAAGTTTTTGCTATTCGAGCTTAATTTAATTTTATCTATGAACGCGTCTAATAAAAGTTGAGATTTTAGGTTTAAATTGTAATATTTATGGGGCAATAAACAAAAAGATATATATAGGAAGAAAGGAAGTTTTTATTTCCTTTATGTGATAAGTTGAGAACTCATGCAATCCTTTAACAATAGGAAATTTATAGGAAAATAGAATAAAAAAAAAAGATTATAACGATTCCAAAAGTAACTCAATTGATTTATATAAATACGATGGAGAGTTGACATTGGTCCAAGTTGTTAACTTTTGCTTCACTATCTCTGTCCTTGACTGCGACCTTTGTTATTGAAAGAAAAAAGAAAAGGAAAAAGAAAAATAACTGCACCTAGTGGCAAACAAAAGCAGTAGGGAAGGGAAAGTTGCTTCTGTGTTTGAGTTTCGGAGTGAGGAAAAAGGTGGAGTTCAAATAGATTTGCTCGGGACAACATTTGGTCGTGTTCTTTTTGAGCAGGACACGGCAGGAACATGCAAAGCCTATATAAGTTCTGTCTGCATGGCCATATGCCGGCCAATGCTCCATCCTTTGTAATAATAAGAAACAAATTAACTTAAAAAAGAGGAATTAATTAAGATGTTTACTCGCTAAGGCAAAAAAAAAAAAAAAGGAAAGAGCAATAGTTTTTAGCCAAAAACAAATTTCTTCTTTTGGTGGAAGCCAATTGGTGAAAGATTAATTAACCTTTTTGAAATGCGAGATTTAACTCTTACTCTCCTTTGTTTTTTTTTTTTCTATTTTAATGAATTTGTTAAGCCTTAGGTGTAAATGTTTACTATTGAATCGTCATTTAAAAAATTTTAATTTTCTATTCAGATTTGAGTTTAATTCGAACTATCTTGAAAGTTAATTTTATTATTTAAAATAATATTAAAAATTAAAAAATATTTTTATATTAATATTTAAAGATTATAACTCGGGATGGTCTTGCCTTAGGAAACTTTAATCAAGTTTTCCAATGAATCTTCTCGAAGTGAAAAGAAAAACCAAAATGCGGAGACTACACTTTGGCGTCAATAATATAATACATAATTCTTGGATCCGGTTATTCATATTATTACGTAGGCCAAACTCATGGATTTTTTTAGGTTATTTTCTAGCATACATCTTTCTTATATTTAAAACTAGCAAGGATGATGGTGAATGATAGTGTACTTGGATATTCACCATGAAAATGACTATTTCCAGCAATATTATATCTTACATCTGCATCTATCTTCTACTCAAACAAATTAAATTAAAACCCTTTCCCCCCCACCCCCGAAGAAAAAAAAAACCTTTTTTTGAGTTTTTATGGCACAAACCGTGAAGAAAAAAAAACAGGACATTCCGTATTGCATTAAGTTGAGTTCGTTCTCTTTGTTTAACTCCTTTACTCTTTCGAATTTTAATTAATTTAAGTATCGAAACGTATATTCAGATTTTAATTTCGATAAACTTTTTTAATCATGTTTTTATGATCAACAGCTTTAATTCATCTTTCCTACTAATAATTCCTCCGAATCAATCAACTTCAACCCTCAATAGAGTTATGCACTATATTCTTATGTAGTTGATAAATTAAAGAGATTTTCTTTTGGCAGATTAAAAAGAAAAAGAAAAAACTAAAATAGCAGCTGAATCTTTAGGAGATTTTAGCGGTTTGTCGCATTTTGTTACATGTTTCTCAACATTCAAGTGGAATGAATTATTTATGGGGTCATCCATGCCTAAAATCTTTCTTGACAGAATATGCCGAAAGTACTATCTGTCCAAAATTAACTTCCAACTCATGTGGGCTCTGTTTTAAATTTTTATGTGTTACAAGCAGTGTTGAAAAAATTAGATTGAATTAGTCAGTGTATCGAATGATTAAGAATAAATGATCGGTTGGATTTGATACATATTATAAAATTAAAAAAATTTTTTTATATCGGTAAAAAATTAGTTGAATTGATAAAAAAATCAATCTAAAACATTTTTTTAAAATTACCATATTTGAAGAAATTTGACTTTTAATGATAGAAAATCATATCATTTAATCAAATATATATTTTTAATAAATATTTATTTGATATTAAAATTAATTATTTAATGCGATTAATTAAAGTAGTTGTTTCTTTATTTTTAAATTCGACCTTCATTGTAAAAAAAAACTAACAGTGTTCCAAAATTACTTATTTTGGGAATGCTGTTTTGAGAATGATGCTTAAGTTCACATATAATGTAATAGCTTGTTTTGTTAAGGCGTTTTAGAATGATTAAGCTTGCACGTAATGTAATAATTGATCGTAAATCAAATTAATGATTTCTCATGCAATTAATGAAGGTATTATTTTGAGTGCAAAAATCTTAATAAGCGTGCATTCACTTCAATCAATCAGAACAAAATTATTGTACTTACTTTCAAGTAGTAATTAGTTTTGGAGGGTTAGTTTCAAATCTTTCACGTTCAAAGTAAGAAATTGTTCATGTAAGATAGGGCGGAGGAAAAAAAAATCGAAAATTAATTTGAATTATAGTGTTTTATTTGATTTAATTATATTACATTTTATTTGATTTTGTTAATAATTTTTTTACTTAGTGGTTAGGTATGTGTTAGAATTGGTGTGAAATTCGAGTTTAATTGTAAATATTTTTTTTCCCATCCCTCGTTATAAAAAAATCGATTTGGTTTCAATTGAAGTTATAATTAAATATATTTGGTTTGATTTGATTTTCAATTTATAAGTTAAAAATCATAATTATTTGAATCAAACTATATTTTATTTTTAATTAATTTATGATTAGTTTTAATTTTTTATAATTAAAAATATTTTATTTTTAAATTAACAAAAAATTTTTAAAATACTATAGTTTTTTTAATTTAAAAAAATTGATGAACCAAATCGATAGAATTTGGGTTTATTGATGTCTTTCTATGACTAGGATCAACATATTGAAGATGTGACTTGCAAGAAACAAGAACAAAGTCAAAGAGTTCCAGAGGTTGATCATACGGAACACACTACAATGCCTAAGTAAGAACATATAGAGAATTGTGCAGAATGAGAGTTAAGGGGTTTTAAGAATCCTTACCTTAATTCATGGTTTGTTGCAATAATTATTTGTTAGTAAGTAGAGTGTCAAGTAGACATATGTCCTTTTAGGAGGAGGGGTGCCTTTGGCTACTTGCGAGATATGATATATTAGCTCTAGGCAAGATGACAAGGTTTGATTTTCATTTGGCGGAGTGTGCGCAAATTCCCTAAGCTTAGGTGATGGGACTCGTGCTATACTTGAAGTGTCTAGTGATATGATTGTTCTTTGATTGATTAAATGTTGTCAATCAATGTTGTTAGACCTTTTAGTGGTGAATGAAATCAAGAGGGGGGTGAATTGATTTCTTAAAAAAATTGATAAATTAAAATTTTGATAGACAAACTTGAGAAATCCATTCAATATAGTTTGGAGTGTAATTTAATGAATTCAAATAAACAATCAAGGAAAAGGGAAAAAAGCAAACTCAAAGATTTATAGAGGTTCGGCCTCAATTGCCTACGTCCTCTACCTCGGCCTCACTTGCCTCGGATTTCCACAATTCACTA
>JAQSVH010000009.1:8055593-8065943 GCA_029448705.1 Adansonia digitata
ACACACACATAACACATGTAAACTTGAAAAAATAAAAATGACCAATAAATAAAAATATTTCTAAAACTCTTCGTCAAGCTCAAATTAAATAACCAAAAAGAGTTGACTTAAAGAATTGGATCCAAATCAAGTTGACCCAACTCTTTCATTTTCATCATTTTTTTTGTTCTTTGTTTCCGTTTTAGTTTTAAATTTGTTTTTATTTAATTTTTTTCCCATTTTCTTATTCTATTAAGCTACATCATTTTGGGTCTAATATAATAATAAAATATAATATAATGAAAGTCAAAATTTTTAAGTGCTACTTCATTGTTTATTCTACCGATCTTTCTTTCTAAATTTAAAGCTTTTTTTATTTATCATCAACCAAAACTCTCAGTGTCAATTACGTAGTCTCTGTGTCTTTCATCATCCTCTGCTGTCAGTAGTTGCTTGCCATCACTTTTTAGCATTTTTTTGACCCAATTCTTTTCATTTGTCTACCAAACGTTTATCGGATTAAATTTTTTAAAAACCACTTGGTTTTTTCTTAGGTCTAATAAATTAACCCATAACTTCTCTTCCTCCAAACCTCTCACTTCGCTGCTCCAAGCAACCTTTTCTTTTGATATGTTTCTCTCTTTCCCTCTACCTTCCTTCTCATTGATTTATAGCTCAAAACCCACCAAAAAATCTCTCTTTTTCTTTTTGTGTTTGGATAATACTGTAATTTTTTTTGTTGTAAGAAATAAAATTTCTCTGAAATAGTAATAACAGTAATAATGGAGTGTTGTACCACTATTCATCATCACATCAAGTTTTGTTATTGTTATTTTGCCTCTATTGTTGTGATTTAAATTCACAACCAATTTTTTCAGTAGCGATAGCGACGATGGTGTTACTGTAAACTAGCGATTACTATTCTGTTAATACGATAATTTTAAATATGATTATACAAATATGATATGCATAAAATTATTAAAACACGACAAGAATAGATGTTTTAAAATCTATATAATATGAATTATTAACATATCAAAATTAATATAAATATAAAATATTTTAAATACGATTATGATACAATAAAATATATAACTATAATACAAATACACAAATTATCAAGTAAACATAATGAAAAAAATTTTACTCTTGATCCAAAGAAATCATTTTACCCTCGTAAAAAAAAAAAAAATCATTTTACATCAAGCCAAGCTAGAAGTTCAACTCTTGATCCAAAGAAAGAGAACGCAATGAATAATAATTCATACAATCTCAGCATAAAAAACGAGAAATAAAATTCCAAAAATTCACTAGACGAGAATGATTCAATATTTTAAGAATCTGCAAGAACAGAATAATTTAAGATCCAAAAACTCTAACTTTCGTATGCTTTCTAAGAATTAAAGCAGAACAGTGACAAAAAAAAGAAAAGTTACCCAGATCAAAAAAGAAACAGTGGAATTCTACAGCAAGGATACGGTCGAAATTAGATCAAGTGAAAGGTTAGATCTTTTATAATTTTAAAAGAAAATGCACCTGAAGGAAGCTTGAAGGAAGTGTTTTGTTTAGCTCTTCTAGTGTGAGCTCTTGTTGATGCAGCAGATATTTTCCTATGAACTCTTCCTCCAGCCATCTCTTAAGCTCTTTAAACAAAACCCACCAACAAATACAATCACCCAAAGACTCAAGAGTGTTGGAACTTGGAAAACTCAGAAGAACAACAAAACAAAGAAACCAAATGGACCTGCACCAAGAGTTTTCTCAAGTACTTAAGAGGGAGGTGCCATGTGATAATTCCTTTAGTTTTTTTACGATGTTTAGCTTGAAAAGTACGTTATTTTCAGGAAAGTTTCCACTTTCCAACTTGAATTGATAGAGATGTTATATGACTAATTAAATAATATAAAAGAACAAGTTTAAAAAAATTTAATTGATCAATGTAGATGGATTATAAGATCGAGAAGTGTATTGTCTCAAAAAGATATCATGTATAGTGTATTTAATGATAAAATTAGTTTATATCTTATATAAATATAATAGACAAAACTTTTAATAAAAAAGTAATTAATAATTTGATTTTTATTAGATTATCGTAATTTATGTATCAAATAAACAAATCAATTAATTTTTTTTTATAAATATATTATAAATAATCGATTAAAAATGTACATACAATAGTAAAAAAATACAATTATATTTTTATTAAATTATCTTGAATTACGTATTGATCATTATTATTAAATAATCAAAGCAATTAATATCTACTTTTAACGATATAAAATAAATGGTTGATGTACACGTTAATATTGGAGATATATATATATATATAATGAAATAAAAAATAATAATAATTTAACATTTTAAAAAATCAAATTCAATAAATGACATGTGTACAGTATTAAGTAAATAACATGTGTATAGCATTAAATAAATGGCACATGCCCTACATTTGATTACTGTAAGTTCAATATAGATTATATTATTTTACATTTTTAATTAACTTGCATTTTATGATTTATATTGAGATTAAAATAAATAAGAATTTTTTTACAAACACTAAAAATAGAAATTTATGTTCTAATTATTTTGATAGATCAATTTGGAGCCATTTATATTCAAAATTTAAAATATAAATCAGGTTCAAATTGGAAATAATTATCAAAAAAATTAATGGCGTACAAATTTCAAATTAATTGTCAACCAAAAATTACGACAAAATCTTTTATGTAAATATTTTTTTTTCAGCTAAATACATTAAATATTAATTATTTTGTATTTTATTCATTAGTGTAAATAGATGTCTCAAGCCTCAATGACTACTAGTATAGTTTGTAAGTTTTCTAAACATTTAGGTATCAATTTGTTTTTTAATCTATGCTTTATTCATTAGCATAAATAGATGTCTCAACCCTCATTAACTACGGATATAAAAGGCTTTCAAATACTTACTTGTCATTTTGTTTTTTGAATCTGTATTTTATTACTTTCGTAAAGATTGTAATTCTCATGGAATAAAAAAAATATATGAATATGTGATGTTTTTGCATCATTGTATTTTTACATAGTTCAAAAGTTGTGGTGGCAATGATTTTGTTTTATCTTTTTATATTTCTTCCTCGAGATGTTTGTTTAAATTATTTTAAACAAAAGATTTATATATATATATATATTATGAACAATAATACATGCCTTGTTTAGTTAATCACCTCCCTCGTGTTGGTTGATGGTAAATAACAATTTTTATATTATATAATATATATTTGTATTTATGAAATTCACTCACTAGAGAACTTATTTACATATCAACATTTAAACATATTAAGGTCAAGCTATAAATATAGCTCAAATATGTGTCATACCAAATCTACAAGAATTGGCAAAATTCTTCACTCTCTTTTCTTTTATTTTATGATGGGAAAAGAGATCATTTATGCCAATGAAATCTAGACATTAAGAAAGAAATATATTATATTTTAATAAATCGAATGGTCAAGCTTCCTGTTAGTTGGCATGGTATTGGTGTTGTTTCCAAGGTGATAAAAGGGCCTCACCAAAACTAACCTCATCTTAACTTCTAAAACTTGAAGAACAGATAAAAAAAGCATTATTCTCAATCTCAAGACAATCAAAGATGCTATAGTATTTTTATTTGAATATAAAAATATATTCTATATAAATATATTTAATATTTTATAAATTTTTATAAGTATTCATAAGATTATATTTTTATTTTTATAATTAGATATAAATTAAATATAAATAATTTTTTTTATAAATATTCATAACATAATATTTTTATATTAACATTTAGATATAAATTAAATACGAGTGGTATACATAGGTGATCCAAAACTTATGAAAAGTCGAAACAATGGATGAATATTATTATACTTAATTACAGTAAACATAGACTATGAATATCAATAATCAAAAGAAAACCGATACTGTAAAATAGCCGACATAACATGTTTATTGGCTGTTGTTTAAACCTCTTTAACCCCGACAGACCGATTAACCCGACCACCGCCGAAGGCATCTAATAAAAGAGAACCATAAGAGAAAAGGTATCGAGAATAGGAAAAGTTTGATCATGACTCAAATGAAATATTCATGCCCAACACATAACAATGAAGTTAACTGCCTATTTCAGTTCATACAAATAACCTCATATTCTTCATATTCAGAACGAAATAGTTCACCTCACAATTAAAGCAACTATAATCCAACAAAAGAGTGCAATTTAGTAACATTTTAGTTCGATTCAACGTTGTAGATATCAAAATTCAAAAAGAAGTCCTTTTACAGTCATATTATCCACTAAAAATCTAACTTTAAAGAATGAGGGAATAAAAAGAAAAATCAGTTTCAATTAAAGTATGACAAGAAGTGAAAACAAAGAATAGATCAAGAAACAAGCGTACGCGAGAAGGTCACGGTGTTCTTCACCTCCATCAGCAAGCGCCACCAGTAAATTGGTGCAAGCCCTAGTGGCCCACACGACGAAAACCCCCGCCCTTGCGAACCAAGGGACGCTGCTCCCTTGCGGAACAAAAAACGCGACGCCGCTGATAAGATCACCACCGATAACATACAATAACCAACCACGCTCGTAAACGTGTGCAGCTCTAGGTTGCCGTTCCGTCCCGCTAACATATTGAAAACGATGTAGAGGAAAATTGAGGAGACGACGATCCAGCAGAGGATTACGCAGAATTAGATCTTTCCAGCGAGCAGTTGGAAGAAGCAGAGTGACAAGTAGAGGAAGATTGCGCCGGATAGATCCGATTCTTTATGGATCGTCGGGTTTTGAGGATAGATCTTGTTTTGTACCAGATTTGGTAAGGGTGGATGTCCAGTTCGTCAAGGAGGGGCTCTTCGTCGTCGAATGAGGCGGAACCCGATGCTGCTGACGTGGAGATTCTGCCGCCGAAGGATCCGGATAATGACGTGGGGGAACCCATATTGAAGGACATGATGGGTAGGGCGGACAAGGAGGAAGATGGAGGGCGTGAGGGTTGGAATGGAGCCCTCAGGACTAGGCTTGGTTGATGCTTCCGAAGATGGGGTTGCCTCGGCCGCCGGATAGAAACAACACCGGCGGCTCAGTAAATTCTTTGGTCATTTTTGTTAAAGCTTCTGCGATTTTTTTATGGGTATTAAGCCAGAGTTCTTTGTTATTGCAATTTAGCACGTGAAAAGATAATAGAAACTACGATAAACTAAAGGAACTATTTTTCCTCTCCCGCCTAATTGTTCAATGGGCTTTGGCTTTTTTACAAGGTACGATGAATAAAAGATTCATTCTTTCCGGTTTTTCCTTTTTTTTCTTCCAGCCCACTGCCCATGCTTGCTTTAGAACTGATTTTCTCAAAGATTTGAGGCTATGGGTCCATTCCAACACTTCACTTAGATTTGTTTTTCGAGACCATTATGCCTTTACCAGTCTCATTCTGATTTCCTGAACCTAACACTGGAGAAGCATTGTCCTTTTTTTTTTTTTTAATGCAAATGGTTCATCTCTATGCTCTTTGTTTAGTAGTAGTTTTTGCTCTTTTGGTTAACTTTAGGCATCAATAAAAGATTAGTACTTGCTTCATTTTATGCTTAGATGACATAGTGAGAGGCCCTTTTCCGAGAGTAAGACAAGACTTGATTAAATGGGATGCAAACAAATTCAAAGACAAATGGGTCAATATCTACCAAGATTTGGTGGCTTGCCAAATATACAAAATAAAAAAAATTTTTGGGTTCTTGAGCACTGATCAGAGAGTTTCGTCAGCCAATTTTGTTCTGGGTCTCCTAGGGAGATTCGAGTCATCATAGTTTTATCGTCCCTTTAGCTTCCAAATTGACAAGCTGATCAGTTGGTGACGGGGTTTGGTGGCCTCAGAGGTTGTGAAAGAAATTTGTTGATGGTCAACCGGCATCAGCCAAAGTGACAGTGTCAAGTTTTAATAAACCTTCATTGACTTTCGTCTTCTAAATCTTTTGTTGATGTCACCTTTTGATTAGATTAGATCCTTCCCATCACTCTCTTCCCAATACAGAATCTGTATGAAAAGCCCCCGCTCTCCCAATCTTATGATATTTTGTTTCCAATTTTCACTTGAAAGAAAATATGTAATATACTGGTTAATCAACAACTCACGATAAATAACAGTGCTAGTAAATTAAATTATTCATTTAAATTTAAAATTTTATTCTTTATTTAAAAATGATTAAGTAAAAATATTAAGATCAAAACATAAATTTATATAAAAAATTAAATTCATTTAAAAAAATAAATTAGGTTTTAGTATTTATTTTTAAAGTCTAAATTGACTTGACTTAGCTCATTTTATAATTACGTAATATATATTTTATAATATAAAATGAGTAATTGAGATTAATATCATGAATCAACTAAATCATTATTTTATCAAAACGCTCCGAAATATAATTAAAATATAATAAAAAAGAAATAAATATAATATCAAAGGTGTTTTGATGTTTTTAAAAAAATTATATTTTTAAAAATTTAAAAAATATGTACCCTTATAAAAAACTATCCATAATTTAAAAAAAATAAAAAACTGCACATGTAAATAAAAAATTTATTTATTATTTATTTTTTAAACCTCACAAAATGAGTATAACCAATCTTCGTATTAATTAGATACTTTTATATATTATGTAATATTTATCGTATAAAGAATATATATGTAATATTATAATATAAATATTAAAAAATAAAAATATGATAAATAGGTACCTATTTTAAGACGTCACGAGGATGTTAATCTTTCTTCACACATAATTGACTCTCAAACTCAACTCTATTTTTCTCTGATTTTAATGTAGACTTTAAAATCAATTTTTTAAATAATTTTAAAATTAAAAAAATAATTTTAATAAATATTTGGTCACATGAAGCCTAAAACTATCGATGACTACTTTAATTTTTCAATTATTTTATAATAGCCTTGTGGGAATAGAATAGTCGAACAGGCGATGTGCTCAACCAGGGGGTCGTTTTCCTTGCGACCTGATAGTAGCTGGGAATGGGCTTTGACAAACTTTGCTCACTCTTTTTTGCCTTGGTCTTTTAGAAGTCCCACTTTTGTCCCAACTTTACCGTCTCGGCTTTCCACTGCTTGAATGTTTTCCCGAGCCACAGGTATTTCAGCTTATTTTTGAGCTGCAGGTTCTCTTGATGCAGATCCTTGAGATCACTCTTGGTCGCATCCAATTTCCTTTGGTCGCATCCAATTATTAGAAATTTTAAAATTTAATAAAAAAATTAAATTCTTAAAAAGATATACTTTTTTAAAATTAATATAAGTCAATATAAAAAGATTTAAATTATTTATTTATAAGTATGAACGAATTTAAATAAAATTTAAAATTTATATTTCAACTTTTAAATATTAATATCGTGATTAAATTTAATCGGATCACCACAAGACAAATTGAATACTTCTATTTCAAGAGTCGTAGTTATTGCCAAAAGCCAATCCATTTGGCTCTTTCACCTCCTTAAGCAGCAGCTCAAAAGTCACCCATTCTGCTTGTTCTTTTTCCTATAGTACAAGTTAATTACTTTAACAACAAGAAAACACACTACAAAGAGGGAGATTCGTCGGAAAAAAAAAAGTAAATCTGTTGGAAAAGATTTTTGTCGGATGACAACTTGATGTTGAATTATGTCGGATGTTTTAAGTCACCCTAATACTCTTTTTGAACGGTCTGCATTTTCAACCATATATGCATGAACTGGTAAATTAATGAAACAAGTGTTGCTGAGAGATACTTTCTAGTTTTGCCATTATTTATATGATGATTCTGAAACATGGAGTTTGTTTATCCAGCTCTGTAATTAATCCACTTACAATAATGGAACAATTATCCAAATTATAGAGTGAAAATAAAACTAGAACTATGATAATATTATATTCCATTTCTAGCAGATAGCCTGATACATCCATTGCTGTTCACAAATCCCAATCTTAAAAACACCCCCACAGAACAAGATATGAGAAAGATGAAACAGAAAGAAGCCCCAAGTGCTACCCTATTTGACTGAAAAAAAAGCTGCAACTATTGATATGGCTATGGTTTTACACACAAAAAAGGGGGCAAGGGGAGTCTACGTGGGGGGTTGATGATGGCGACCCTGCTGGATCAGGGTTTGCTAGAATTTGAAGGATTTGGGTTAGAAGTACCGGAGCCTTGGTTGAGACCAGGGACAGTATCTGCTGAATTTTTGCCCTTTGAATTGTTGGTCATGGAGAGTTTCTGTTTCAGCTCAGATAGCAGGGCTTGATTCTCCTGGTTCAGAAGCTGAGCTTTTTTCCTCAGCTTCTCATTTTCTTTCATTATGTAACAGTTCTGCAGGTACAGATTTGAGTTCAGCCTTTCCATGGCTATGAAATCAAACTTTTCAAGCTGCTAGTAATGGCCCTGAAAACCCAAAAAGAATAATTAAAAAACTACACATGGAGACAGTATTATTATTCTATTCTTAAATCCATGGTTTAAAATATTATCTATTGATATGAAATTATATTACACTTATCTTAATCTAAAAATCCTGAAAATGCAGAAACACGTGCTGTCATGTATGTATGCATGACATTAAACATTGGTCAATGAGTGAAATATACGACCATAAATGCGTAAAATACATACTTTTGACATGTATTCAAGACAATGAAAATCGTAGAAGAAGAATTGGGTGGGGGAGGGGGTGTTGAAAAACAAATGCTGTGGAATCCCAAATATAGAAACATTCAGAAACTACTGCTGTAAGACATCCTTCAAAATGTGGTGATATAGGAGGAAAATTCTAGCATTGGGAACTACTTAATTCCTAGTTCTCATGCAAGGTAAAAGAATCAAACAGTTAGAGAAAACATCATATGTATGTACGAATTAGGATGCCTGGTTAGAAACAGAACTACATTTTCAGCCCCTTACAAAAACTTGAAAACAGGGCCCTTTAACATGGATCGTGTCTTCCCTTTCGGATGAAACCAAGAAAATCGAAACTGACTAAAGAAGAAGTCGAGAGTGAGAAAGAGGGAAGAGTTCGGGGTGTCAATCCTCTATATCTATTAAAAAAAAATCACCTTTCCAAGGAGGTTGGTTACAGAGCTTTGGCCGAGGAAGCTGAAGTCTGGCTTTCTAACAACTAGTAGGGAAAGAAGTGAGGGACAAAATGGAAGAAAGGAGCTTTTAATATATGGAGAGCAGAAAGGTATAGGAAGACAGACATGACTCTCTCGCCTGACACAACAATCATGCATGTGTAAGCATGGATTAGAAGGCGGCCGGTTAGGAACGAGGATTTAATGCTTTTTTTTTTTTTCTGGTTTTTGAATGATGATGGTTGATGAAGGAAGGGGATATGGAGTCATGTGAATGATGATGGATGGGGAAGGGAAAGGGGTGAAATCGAACTTCCCTTGTGATTTTTACAGACCGGAAGAAGGAAGGGTATTTTTTTCATCATGAAAAATTTCATATTTATAATTGATTACAGACGGACAATTATGAGTTTCTCTTTTTCCCCAGCTACGAAGGAGTGGCTTGGCTTCTAAAATGATGGTGAGCTAGGCCGTCCCCAAGATTCGCAATCATGGTTAAGATTGGTCCCAACTTCCAACCATCATCTCATACCCTTCCGCTTACCCATCCCAACTCCTCATCAAAATTTCGCGATTTTGCATATTAAATTAATTATTCGTTTTATTTTTATTTTAAAATTATATTTAAATTATTATATATTTATAAAAATTTAATTACATTAATAACTTAAATCATAATAATTATTTTTTTATTATATTTATGTTATATAATTATATCTTATTTTCTACCTTCATCTTTTACTTATTGGTTTGGTCACGGTTGCTAATAATCATTGTTTAGCCGAGACCCCTTTTTTTTCTTTCAGCGAAGATGGAGGGCCTTTTGCCCAAGGCACTGTCGTCAACAACTACATCTAAAAAATAGGGTCGCACTAAAATTATATCTACTAATAGGGTTAAATTTAGAATTCAAATAGATGAAAAAAATTACTTTCACTAATATTCGGTATAAAAAATACTATAAAAATAGTAATATTAAATATTTTTATTTATAAATTTAAATTATTTTAAATTAAAATAATTAATCAAAAAAAAGAAAGAAAGAAAGAATGCGAGTCTAACGTGTATGTTTAAGACATGTTGTTGTCCCTCATTTTTTTTTTTTTTAATTTTGTGTTCCTCTTTGTTCTCGTTAAAGGTGTAATAGTAAAATATTATATTTTTTATTTTTTATTTATTTTCATTTCTATCAAATAATAAATGAAAAGAAAATTATATTTCTTTCAATTTTTTTCTGCAAAACAGA
>JAQSVH010000009.1:8074457-8087103 GCA_029448705.1 Adansonia digitata
TTTTCTTTTGGGGTTGGTGAGCCGTGGGTTAATGAAATTATATATATTTATTGTATAAAGATAATAGTAATAATAATGATTTTTATAATACTTTATTGGTGAATATTTTTAGTATGGTTTAAGATTAATTAAAATATTATTTTTAGGATAATAATTAATATTTTTAATTAATCTGAATACATTACTTTAATATGTTTTTTTAGGGAATATCGATTGATGAGGTTAATGCCGGGTGGGGGTTGGGCTGGCCTAGCTGGATGGACTGATTTTTATCGAACATTTAATAATATTAAACATTCATCAACATTAAAATTGTAATTAAAATAAATAGAAAATAAGATATAATATGATATATTATAATACAATGCAATAAAAAATAAATAAGATATAAAAATATATAAATATCTTAAAATTTATATAATAAATTGTTAATATTTTAAAATTTATATAAATATAAAATATTTTAAATAAAATTATAATAAAATAAAGTATATAAATATAACAAAAAATAATTTTATATACTTTTAAAAGGGTGGGAGAAGGATGAGTGGGTGCTGTTGGGTGCAGGATTTGCGGCATGGTTCAGCTCCTAATAATTAATCGAGGATCCAAGTCTACAGCTTTGCTCCGTCAGCGCCGAGCTCAGATTGGGTTAGGAGAGTATAGGTTTGGCTAGGACCACCAAATTGGGATCATTTCACCCAATACATTAATCAATAGCAGAATGAACAAGAGCTTATTTATATGATTAAGAAAATTCTTTATGTTGCCCACGTAGGTTTCATCATAATCATTAAGATTAATATTTGTTTTCTTTAGTTGTAGGTGAGGATCAGTTAGGACACCGAAGTTTTAGATTCATCCATTTTTTTATTTATTAAAGCATGTTATAATTTATATTCTTTGAATTTTTATATTTTAATATATTTATGTTGATATGTATTTAAAGGTGAGAATAAAAATATAATTCTTTAAATATATAAAAAAATTTTAAATAAAATTAAATATATCTATATTAGATTGATTTTTTATATTTAATGCTCACCCTCTATCCAAATATCATGAATTATAATTAAGACTGGAATCCCCTTTGGGTATAGTTTAAATATAGTAATTTGGATTAAGAGTGTTAATGATTAAGGTGGGAGATGGATTTGACATTTTAAAAATTGTTTTTTTTTAACCTTTAAATTGACAAATACTCAAATGTAATTTGATGTATAAAGCTAATGAAATGCATTTTCAAGCAAAACTTCATAAAATTTAGGTACTTACTTGGAAAGGCCTTATTGAGGTTGAAGATGTAGACAAAATTGAATAAATTGTTGTTAAAATAGATATTTTTTGAGGAAAAATGGTGGCATAAAATATAAGCAATTTTGTCTTCAAAAGGCAAGTTGTCAAAAGAAACACATCAATTATTAGAATTTAGGATTTTATTTTAAAACTATCCGAGTTCGAATTTTAATACAAACACAATATAATTCAGATTAAAAATATTAAAAAACTGTTGAAGTATCTTTTTTAAATAAGTTTTTATACTTTTACCGTATCAAAATAAGTCTTCATCTTTTAACTTATATCTAGATGAACATTTATTTTAAATGAAAAATAAACATAAGTTAAAGGCGTATTTATATAAATTAAATGTTAAAGGCTAATTTGGTATATAAAATAAAGGTCAAGACTAATTAGGGTGTAAATTAAAAAATAAATTATTTGGATACAATAAAATTACAGGAGTTTATTTAAATAAAATCATATTTTTTTTGTTATTTGAATCTAAAATTTATAAGAAAAAAAAAACAAATTGTGTAAAACATGATTCAATATTACAAATACCAAAAATATATATATATATATAGAAGAAATTTGAGACGAAGCGGCTTATATGGATAATAAATCTTTTGCAAATGTGGCCCCAAACTGAAGTAGACCCATTGTCAAACAGAAGATTGGGCTGTTTCTTTTGCTTTTAGGTCATGATTTTGTTTTGTTTTGTTTTTTTTTTTTTTTCCTTGTGTGGGCCGTTGCCTTATAAATCATCTCAACTTCTTTTTGATGTGTTGGTTTTTTTTTTTTTTTTCTTGTGTGAGCCGTTGCCTTATAAATCATCTCAACTTTTTTTTTGATGTGAGGCAAAAGAATGGGAAGACGAGTGCATTTTCAATGTGATCCAAAATTTTTTGTTATTTTCTTTGCAATTATTGAAAATTTTACTATTTTTTATTTGACTCCGATGCCCTAATCAATGCTTTTTAATTAAGAAATCAACTGAGTTGATTTTTATATCTATTTTTGAGACGTGACATTTAATAAGTTAAAATTTTAAAATATTTGTAATTTTTTTTATATTTAAATTGGGTTTGAATATTGGATTAAAAAAATTAATCTCTATCTCTCTTCTATATATATATATATATATTACGATCAGTTAGACTTAACAATACTAGAATGCTACAATTACATCATATAATTGTAAAACATAACATAAAAAAATAAAAACACAACATAAAAATAATAAAAAATAACAAAAATATATGAAAATGTCCAAATCTATAAAATATTTATATAAATTTAAAATATTTAAAATATAATTATAATATAATAAAATATTTAAATACGATATAAATATATTAATTTCATTTATACTGATCTTTAATTATTAAACCAAAAATAATGTAATATAGTACATTATTCTTTGATGCAGAGAAATTAATAATATTGGGTAGCACTTGTAACCTCCAAGAAATGGTGGCTAGCACATGTTATCTTTCCACATCCCTTTTTTCCCCCCTATTAGTGTATGATTTGTTTATATGATTCCTTTACCGTCATTTTCAAATTAAAGTCTGCATTCTGATTAATATATTTACAAAGCTTAAATTGGAAAAGTAATTTTGTCATAGATCCCATCATAAATTTTCTTTCACATACCTATATTTAAAAAAAAAAAAAAAATCTCCGTCTAGAAAAAATTAAGAATAAGTCATGAAAGTAGGTTGTATGAGTTTAGTGCAATTTTATATTGTTTATTTAATTAATTGGTTTATTTATTGATTTTTTTTCCTAATGAATGTAACATGTGATATATATATATATATATATATGAAATTATTCAATATTATAATAAAAAATAATATTCAGTTGACGTATAAAAGTGTTTGATAAAAATATATATATTTGATACATATATTTAATTTTATAAAAATATTTTTATATTAAAAAAATTATATTTTCATATTTATATCTGAATAAATGTGTGATATAAGTATTTCAAAAATAATAAAAATGTGAATAATATAGGTTGATTTAATACTTTTTATTTTTACTTTTGCTTGTTTAGTGAAAACACTTTTATTAGCGAAAATATTGTCACATTATATTATTTAGACTTATCTAAAAACTTGATCCGTATAAATAAATTCAAACTTGCATATATTTTTTGATATAATATTATACATTTAGATCAATTTAATTTGATTTAATTTAATTTATTATTCAATAATAAAAAAATATTTTTAATTAAATTTAATTATAAAATATATATTAATGCGCAGGTCACGTAATCTTTAACATGTACAAGGTAGTACGATCAACTTGTATCAAATGAACCGACAAATGCCATCTGAAAGGATCTTGCTTCCCCTTAAATCCAGTTATCGATAGTGGAAACAGTCCGCAGTGTTGCTGTCACGTGGAGGCGAAAAGACGGTGACTTTCAACTACCACCGGTAAGGATTGGGTGAGACAACTTAGTGTCGAATCGATTGGGAACGTGCTCTCCTGCTCCCAAAGTCCAAGTATTAAGGATTAACCCCAAGAACGGTTGTTAGCTAAGCTTAGATGCAGATCTCTGAAACTGATTAAACAAAAAAAAAAAATCGCTTTAAAACCTTTCGATGTTAACGTTACTTTTGCATGATTCCAGGGTTAGGACAGTAACCTACGAACTCACTTTGACTATCTCAGGTTTCTTCAAGATTGAAGCTTTTTAGAGCTCTTGTTTCAAACGATTTTTGACCCCCCAAAAAAATGAACTGGAGTGCTGCACGCAACTGGTTCAAAACCCATGTAACTTTGTACAATTTGTTCAGACTTTTTTTGGGTCAAGTTGTTTCTTTTGTACTTGGACTCATGAGCTTTACTTCTTCCTTAATAGCCACTCTTGGTAAAGTCAATTAAACCCAGTATTGCCTTAGATTTCAGATTTCATGCTCATGATTTTGTTCTGCATTTTTGTTTATTTGGCTTTTTTTTTTGGGGGGGAATTTTGAATTTGGGGTTTTTATATTTTTATTTTGCTTATCTTTTATGTTGGCATTTTGTTCAGGTGTTGATGCGCCTATCACTCAGACATCCTTCACTTACTTCACTTTGGCCGTTGTTTATGGTAGCATCTTGTTCTACAGGGGTCAAAAGCTAAGGGTAATCATCTACATAATCACTTATCAACTCCACTAATCAAATGGATTCAATTACATATTCATATGTCTGGTTGCTGAATGAGCATTGTATGACAGAATAGATTAAAGCGATTTATTGTAATTCATTTATTTAGGCTATGTTACTCTGTGGTTAGTGTCAAATGCGGTTACATGCTCACTTTTTTTAAGTTTACCTCATAACTATGTCCAATTATATGTTGGACACAGAAGCCGCATACAAGTACTTCAGGGAAAATGAAGTGTTCGGTAACATAGTATCTAGGGAAGTAGGAAATAGAAAACTCATCTGATCCAGGAGCATCAACTAGGATGCTAATCTCAAGTGATTTCTATTTTTTGACTTGTTTGAGGGTTTCATTTTGCAAGTATGATGCATTCAAATATCTCATCGAGAAATCCTTTTTATTTTTAATTCTGTTGCCCTTAGTTTAAACCTTAGATAGTAATCTATATCTGGGAATTGGTGCAGACACTTGAATTTTGTTGTGGTTGCAGATTCCTTGGTACTGGTATCTTGCCCTCGGCTTT
This sequence comes from Adansonia digitata, assembly GCA_029448705.1. Taxonomy (NCBI): domain Eukaryota; kingdom Viridiplantae; phylum Streptophyta; class Magnoliopsida; order Malvales; family Malvaceae; genus Adansonia; species Adansonia digitata. The sequence continues at coordinate 8,079,434 of JAQSVH010000009.1, forward strand.
GTTGATGTTCAAGGGAATTATCTTGGTGAGTTAATAGCAGCAATGATGTAAAAATTAATGTGATATACAATTACATATGAATGATAAGTACTGAGAAGAAATAATGTTAAAATTTTGCAATCAAAACATATTTACTTAAAAATAATTTAAGCAAAGTGCAAGGTAATTCAGAAATACCCTTTTTTTTTTCAAGTGCACGTTATCTGAACTATATGCTGATATGTTACTGTCAAAATTACTGTGATAAAAGAGCCTTCCTCTTTGTTTTTATTGCAGTTAATAAAGCATTCCAGTTCTCATCAATCACTAGTGTGACACTGTTGGACTGCTGGACCGTCGTATGGGCAATAATTCTCACATATATCTTCTTAGGCACCAGATATTCGCTATGTCAGTTAGGTGGTTCAGCTATTTGTGTGCTTGGTCTTGGTCTAGTGCTCCTCTCTGATGCTGGAGTCGGTGGTGGAGGTAGTAACATTCTTTTCTATTTTAAATCTAGTCTGTGCATTTACCGGATGATAATGTTTTAAGGTATTAGTTTCCACTGCTGTTTTGTTATGGATGCTTTTAATCCATAATTGTGGCGCCATTAATGGAAGCAGTTCGAGTTTTAAGCAGTAAGTTACTTGTCATGCAGGTGGTTCAAAACCTCTTCTTGGAGATGCACTTGTCATTGCTGGCACACTCTTCTTCGCTATGAGCAATGTTGGTGAGGTTTGTATAAATATATTGAAGTATTACCTTATCGGTTCTTTATCTTCTCGAATATGGGCGTCCAAGGCCACTGGTTGTACTACAGTTATCATTTCAAAAGTTACGTTCTTTGATTGTTTTAACTTCTTTTTCAATTTCTAAATTGCAGGAATTTTGTGTTAAGAAAAAAGATCGCGTCGAAGTTGTATCAATGATTGGTCTTTTCGGGATGCTGGTGAGCGGTGTTGAGTTGTATCCTTTCTGCTAGGTGGTATATAGTTCATTTATGACTTTTGAATTGAATCTCAAGTATTATCTCTCGCTATCCATTATGTTGCAATGGAATATATATATATTCTCTTGATTCCATAACCTTTGCTTAGATCCATATTCGAGATAAAGAGCCTGGAATCTGTAACATGGTCTGCGGATATAGTGAGTAATCTATTCTTATAGGAACTTTATTGTCTGCAACGCTTTCATAAAATCATGTTTTGAAGTCTTTAGCCATGGATTTTGCCATGTACCAGAAAGTATCAGTTCCTTTAGTTTTAGGTTAAATTTTAAGAATTTAGCTCACATACAAGTTATTCTTTTTTTCCTTGTCTTCTGATGGAGAGATTCTTGTAAATGAACAATGTAAAAAGCACTTGATTTGCGAGTTAAACCGAGATGAAGCAGCCACTTGACAGAGCTATTAGTTGCTTCACTGTTTCATGTTAAGATATTATTATCCCGTAACTGGTAGAAGATACATTTTACCGATGTTTCTCGGATTCGGGTGTGAGTGTTGGATACAAATATGCATCCAACATGGTTATGTTTAATTTTTTTAAAGTTTTTCCATGCATTTGGAGGATCTTTAGAGGATGGTATCCCCATACTTATGTCCAAACTTGCATTCGACAGGGGTGTCGGACGTTAGTACTTAATGAAAAATGAAGAGTCGAAGTAACATAGTATTTTCGCACTATTAAAGCTTCATATATTGTGTTTCATTAATGGATTTTCCAAGTACATTCTCTATTACTCTGCCCCATATGTCTTGCTTTATATTGTCTTTTCTTTTCAGATAATAGCCATTGTTGGATATACCTTTGCAAGTTTTATGTTCTACACTATCACGCCCTTTGTTCTCAAGGTGACTTCCATTCTCATTTAAGGTCCCCTTTTCTAACGACGTTCATCATCATTTTCATCAATTACGTGGCTTATATGGCCACTAATTGAGGTTATTTTGGTTGCAGTTGAGTGGAGCCACAATGTTTAACCTCTCGCTGCTCACATCTGATATGTGGGCAGTCGTCGTTCGCATCCTTTTCTATCACCAGCAGGTATTTTTTTTTTCTCACGTTGAGGCTGCTTCTGATTCTGGATTATGAATCATTCGATAGAGTTGAATCAATATGAACAGATTGCTTCAACATGCGGTTTTGTAATTATAGTGAGCAAATGCCCTTGATTTCCGTTGTGAAAAGTATGAAAATTTTTTTCCCACCATTGCAGGTTGATTGGCTATATTTTCTTGCTTTTGCACTTGTAGTCATTGGACTCGTCATGTATTCAACGACGTAAGTTTTAATCCTTATAAAACATCAATGCTTCCGAATGTTTTTTTTTTTTTAAGTTTACCAGGGAGGTTGTAACCTGGATCAAGAGAAGGGTTTGTAGTTGTTGGCATTCGAATCTTGAATCCACTAATGTTATCAGTTGGGTTAACACCTGGTTCAGTGATTGGGATCGTTCGGAGAAATTAGTATAACTCTTGTTATTTTTCCCCCCCTGCTAGTGAGAAGGATCCTATCCCTGCACCACTTCTTGAAGATGGGAACCACAATGTAGGATACGAAGTGCTTAATGGTGACAATAGGGAGTATGGGGACGAGTCTTTAGCTTCATGATGGATCGAGGAATGGAGCTGTTCATGGCAGATTCATGTCCCAGGAGAAAGCAATAGTAAACTTAAAATAAAACCGAACCAATGTTATGCCTCATGTTAAATTGTAAGAACCATATTCCACTGTTTTTGCTTTTGCCACCTGCAGTCTCTTTGATCTTCCGGGATTCCAAGCCTCATCCATGTTAGTAGACGTCTTTTTTTTTGAGTGATGAAGACCAAATTTTCTTTCTAGTTACCTGCAAGATTTTGTTCCATCGATATTGTACTGAACTGACCATTTAATCTCTGCTAAATCAAACCCACTTCGATATGATATATTCACTGTATTTCTATGAATAAAGAGTAAATCATATATATCTCCTATTTTAATTCTGTTTTTAACCATATCTACGGGTATTCAAGATCGCACCTTGACTTAAAAAATTTTTACATTCTTTATCTATGCCAAAAGTTGACCGAAAATAATTTTTAAGCTCAAATTATTTTTAAAAATATTAAAATGTAAAAAATTATTATTTTATTAAATAAACAATGATTCGATCAAACTAGAGCAATTATAATTCAAGTTCAGACTTAATCTACTCCAAGTTGAGTTTATGTTGGACGGACAAGCTGCTGGACAGGTGCATATCTCCTTTAATCATTTTTTCCATGATTTTAAGTCATGATTTTAACTTTTAATGCAAAATTACTCTTTCTTTTTTTCTTATACTATTATTTTGGAAAAGTAGAAAGGAAAAAATGTTTCTAATACCTTACATAACATTACATCAATACTTCAAAATTTATGAAACCATGAAAGCTTTCAAGCCATAGCTTGTTAGACTCACTCCAAAGCTTAAGGTCAAGGCTAAAATATTTTTAAACCAAGTCTATAGAGCAGTAGAAAAAAAAAATTTTTAACTATTTTTTCCCATCAAATTTGGTCAGTAATTTGACAACCCAAAATAAATAAATAAAGGAAATTTGGTTAATACTCTTAATCTCTTTGTAGGGATTTGAATATCATTCCCTTCTTCAACATTTATGTATATATATATATATATTCTTTTTCAAATGAATTAAGTAAATTAGATTATCTCACCCTGTGGTGAAAGGAAGAACATTATATAATATATATATATAGTTTTTATTTAATGTCATACTAGTTTTTTTTTTCTTAAGAGAATGGTAATTTTATAAAAAATGTGGCTGTTTTTTAAGAGAAAAAGTTAAATGCTGATATTGTATAAAAAAATGTTAATGGGTAAAAGAGTAATAGTTTTTATTAATGGATACAATAAAAATACATTGATTAATTTTAAAAAAATAAAAGAAATTAAGGTTTTTCTTAGTACTTTAGCTATATATAAAAAAAAAAACTAAGGCCCAAAATGAGTCGGGTGTCCATCGATAAGAAAACCCGAACAACAAATTTTATGTCAGAAATAAATACGACTCCACTTCACCTCACAAACCGACCAAAACTCTACATGGACCAACAGCAGCCACCACCTCAGCCTACTCCTCCCACCACTCCCGCTTCTAACGCCACGACTTCCACTACTGAACCCACGCCTCAACAGCAGCAACAACAACAACCTCCACCATCACAACCACCAACGACGCAGGCGCCACCGCAGCAATCGCAGACGCCGCAAATTCAACAACAACAACCAGCCCGACCCCTTCCCTCCACGACACCCTCAACTTTCTCCAGCCCTAACCCTAACCAAAACCCAAAGCCCTTACCTACCCCAACACCAACACTACCACCCCAACAGGCACCGCTGCTGAAGCCAAATGTCTCCACTCCTCAGCTCAGACCCTCCGCAGCATTATCACGGCCCTGGCAACAGCACTCTTCCCAGTTCGCCCATTTCTCTTCATCTTCTCCCTCCGTCACATCGACTCCTGCGCCAACTCTTTCCTCTCAACCCAGAGGCAGCATTGCCCAAGGTGTTCCCTTGTCGCATTCTAGCCCTTCTCTTCCATCTCCATCTCCTTCATCTTCGCAACCCACTCCGTTTTCGGGTTCCTTTAGCCATTCGCTCGCAGGGGCCTCTAGTTCCAATGTTTCCCAGGTATGGGCTTTAAGCTTTTGGTTTCTTTCCAATTACAGTTTCAAGCTTTTGATGCTAAAATTTTGTTCTTGCTTTGATTTTTTTTTTTTTTTGGGGCAACAGGCAAGGCCGCCAATGCAAGGAATGGGAATTGGATCATCAATTGGTTCAAATTCTCAAATGAGGCCAGATGGAATTTCTGCTCAGCATCAACAAAGGCCTGTTCAATCATCTCTTAGACCATCTTCTTCTCCAAATAGCCAGTCCCCTGCAAGCCAAGTTAGTGATTCTGTTAAAAGATTATATATTTTTTATTTATCTGTTAGCTTTGTAAATTTTTGTTTATATATTTTTTAAATGTGAATAAAATGACATTATTTTTTGTGTTTCCCCTATATTTGCTATGGTTGCTATAGATAACAGGTTCAGCATATTCCAAGACTTAAAAATATTTTAGAATTTTAAGAAATTCCTAAGAATCTTTGCTGAATTTAGAAAATTGTCTTTCTTCTTCTTCTTTTAATCTGAGCCTGAATATCCTATGGTAGATTGAAATAAGGTGTTTTAAGGATTTTTGTAAAGACAGTTAAAGTGTTACTGTATGCCATTTTACTAATTATTATCATCTTGATTTTAAATGCCGCGTGTATTGGTTTCATGCCTTACTTAGTGGTAGTTTATGATTGATTTATGTCATTTTAACGTATTGTAGAATTTCCAAGGGCATGGCCTTATGAGAGTGTCAGCTGTTGGTTCTTCAACACCAAGTACCCCACAAACTACACAAGCTCCTAGCCAGCCATGGCTATCATCTGGATCACAAGGGAAACCTCCTTTGCCACCCCCTTCATATAGACCACAGATTAGCTCGCTATCCTTGCAGCAAAGATCACATATTCTTCAGCAACATCATTCCTTGCCGACAGTTTCACAACAACAGCATGTATCATCTCCACAGGTGCCACAACCTACATCATCACATCAGCAGCAGGAGCATTTCAGACAACAAATTTCACCTACATCAAGGGCCCTTCAATCTTTACCCCATCAACAACAGGTTTCGAGGGTTCAGGGTTCTGTAAATCAAAAGCCTTCTTCTCTTGCAGTGGTACAACAAAGCGCTGTCCAGCCGGTGAACCAAAATAAAGCTGCTCTTGTAGAAAGTGACGACTCTGGTGGCAGGATTCTTGGCAAAAGAAGCATTCATGATCTAGTTAACCAGGTGAACTATTCTGGATGTAGCTTTACATTTTTGATCCATAGGATTATATTGCAGGATCTTAAAATCTTACTAGCTTATTCTATGTCAAATAAAGATTATATATACCAAATCTATGCAGCGTAAAAATTATATCTAGCATACGATGCCATATAATGAAATGATTAAAATTCAGTAAAGATCTACATGCACTGCATGCAGAAAGGCTATTGGTATTGAATGATTTTCTCGTCTTCTCCACAAAATTGTTGTGTTATACCCATTTAATCTCTTTAAATGAACTTCATGTATTTGATTTATAGTCAAGGGATGTTGTTTTAGTCTATTTCAACATTTTTATGTTATGAATTTGTCTCTGTTCATGACCAATATAAATATTTGTGATCATCCTAGTGACACAGGGATTTTCAGCAGTTTTCGATGGATTTAATTTTCAGAATATCAATTTTATATCGGCATTTATTGATCATTGTGAGGCAGATATTTACCATTTCATTTCCTCACATCCTGACTACAATGTACATATTTTTTTTGTTCTTGTAGAATTCTTGTAGAGTTCCATACTTCATCTTCAAATATAACTTGTTTTATTTTTATACAGATTGATCCATCTGAGAAGTTGGATCCTGAAGTTGAAGATATACTTGTGGATATCGCAGAGGACTTTGTGGATTCTGTGAGCTGTTGAACTTTTATTCAATGAACTTATTATATAAACACATGGGGTTGGGCAGATCTCTAAATACTTGAGGACTTTTCAACTATGATTCTCTTGTGATTATGTTTCTTAAATTTTGTTACACCTGGATTAAGCCTTTTTTGCTTTATGTGAAAACAAAGTAATTGTGGCTTATGGATTTTGATTTTTCCTTTGGAAAAAGGAAACTATGAACTGAACCTAAATATTTTTCTTCCTGACCTTTCCTTTTTATTGTACCAACATGGTCGATCAACTAATTGAGGTTAAACTTGGACTTTGATGAATGCTGTAGAATGTCTTAAAAATTTTAAGAACAAGGAGTTTCATTCCACTTCCTAAATAGGAACCTGTGCTTGGTATGAAGGGCGGAATTATGTTGGAAGAGAACTCTTATAATATATTCGCCTTGTTTAATTTTGATTTTGATTTTCCTTTTTCTTCTGTTGTCATCTTGGACTTTTCTGACTGCATCTTACATGGGTACTATGCGAGTTAGTATGGTACTTCTACTTTATATGACCATTATCCAATCCCTTTTCCTTTTCTTTTCAATTTTTTCTTCAACAGATCACGACATTTGGTTGCTCGCTGGCCAAGCATAGAAAATCAGACACTTTGGAAGCAAAAGACATTCTCCTACATCTTGGTTAGTTATTCTGTAAAATTATCTTCTTTGGTTTGTTTTGTTCTTTAACATTTGGCACACAACTTTTATTGTCTTATGGTTTGATACAGAAAGAAACTGGAATATGACTCTTCCTGGATTTAGCAGTGATGAGATTAAGACTTACAGAAAACAGGTATATTATTCTCTTTTATCCATAAGAGTGATATTGGATGCACAGTTGTTTTAATAAGGAATCTAATTTAGATTTACAACTTTCCATGATTGTGTGTGTGTGTGTGTGTGTCTCTCTCTCTCTCTCTCTCTTTTTGGCAGCTTACAAATGAGGTTCACAAAGAGCGGCTAGCTGCGGTAAGTTTTGGCCTCAGTATAATTCCCATTTCATGGCATATAATTTTAAACTAATTGAGATTTATTTGTGTTTTGTATTTTTAAATTTATGGGTGTGTAAAGGGAGAGATTGTATGCTCTTGACATTATGTTAAGCTCTG